>ONZK01001728.1:52169-74405 GCA_900322385.1 Pharnaceum exiguum | reverse complement strand
TAGAATTTTTTTATTTAATGCACAAAAATCGAAAATATAAAAAAATAAAAACAAAAACCAAACCGCTCGGCCCTAGCTCAGCTCAGCCGAGTGGGGCCGAGCCCCTACACACGCACAGCCCAGCCACCATGGCTGGGCTGTCGCCGTGTGGGTGTCGGGTGGGGGTAATCGACACTCACACGCACGTCGGCCATCATGGCCGACGTGGTGGCGACGCAGGGAGAGGGGAGAGGAGAGAGGAGAGAGGAAGGAGAGGAGAGAGGCGGCGGTGTGGGCTCCCCATGGGGCCCACCCAGCCGGCGTCCGAACCAAAAAGAGGGGAAGGGGGAGTCGGCCAAGGGAGAGAGAGGAGAAAAGAAAACCTGAGGGAAAATTATGTCTGACAACTTTGGGGGCTTTCTCTAGGTTAAGCCAATATGTATAGGCTACCTAGAAAAATCCAGTTTCCCGTTTTAGAAATAAAAAACAATTCTCTCTTTCCATAAAAATAACCCGAACTCCCACTTTCCATAAATAATTAAACCGTAAGAGTAATAAATTAATCTTACTATTTAATAAAATTCATTTAATGTATTTATAAAATATTTTATAATTACGGGGTTTCACAGGAGGTGGGACCATTAAATGAATCTTGTAAACCAAGAGATGACGGCATTCCAAACGTTAAGATAGTTCATAATGAGTCTTGCGCAAAGTCACGTGTAGGTAAAGGGGCATTATGCATCTATAAATATTGTACCATATAGTGTTCTGAATTTTTTGTGAAACTAATTAGTCATATTAATCTGCCAACGTAATCAAAGGAAAACAATACTAACTTAGATATTGGGGGACGATGACTTGTTCTTTAACACTAATATTCTGCAGAGTTTTATATAATGAAATATTTTTAGAATTAGTGAAGATTGTTGGAATATGTAGCGGCTTGTGTCCCAAATTTCTAGTTTGTAGTGGTCTTGAGGTGTATATTGGTGAGTAGACATGGCAAACGGGTCAACCATTCGGTTTCGGTTTGGGTCGGTTCGGTTTGGGTTAGTCTAGATTTCGTATTTTTCGGGTCGGGTTGCAGTTCGGCTTGGGTCATTTCGGTTCGGGTCATTTTTGGGTCTATTATTTTTGATACATTTGACTTTAAAAATTTATTTTGGATACATTTGCTAGAAAATTTTCGGGTCGGGCTCAGTTCGGTTCGGGTGAAACCTGGTCTCGGTTCACTTTGGGTTGTAACTTTCAGGTCTATTTCGGGTTTCGGGTCAGGTGGTTCGGTTCGGGTCAACGGGTTCGGGTCAGTTTTGCCAGGTGTATAGGTGAGTGTGTGCCCTCCACTCATTATCAATTGGTTTTGAGTTGCATCCTCACAGGCTCATAAAACCCCTCCTTGGGCCTAGTTTATATTAGTCTAACAAAGATATGTCATTTGGTTGGGGGTCTGCCATATTTGGTGGGTTTTCTGTGAGACAATGTGCTTCTATCTTAGAACAAATTTATCAAAAGTTAAGAATTCTAGTAGAGCCAATCTTATAAGAGAGAATTAATCAAGTGATAGAGCACAAACCTTCAATCCTTAAGTTTGGAAACTCGATTGACGACAACATCATATGCCTTTCTTTAAACAAGAAAAAGTAGAACCTTAATCAAAATAAATGAGGCCAAATTTATAAACACTGACTAAGTTCATTTAAATGTACAAATTCATTTGAAAGCCAAGGAGTAGTGTTTTAAAAATGGATATAAACGGTAGTGTATAAAAATGATTGCATAAAAAATATGATAGCTATTTTATTAAAAAAAATTGTGTACAAAGGGAGACACACACTCAAATAATTTGGAATAATCTAGATCGCAACTTTTAAGGATTGAAGATTTGTTCTCTAATAACACGACTCTCTCTTTCACAAACAAGTAAGATGAAATATGACTATTTTTTGAGTAGCATTTGTAGCTAGTTTAACCAAACACTTTTACATGCACTAGCTATTTTAACAGTTATTATTAGTTTTAAGCTCTAAACAGTTAAAACCAACTCCATCTTTAGCTAACAACGCTGGGTTTGCCAAAGAAAGCCGAAGTTGTTAAAAAAAAATCCTAAATTGAACTTAAAGGAAGTCATAAACTTTAAAGAAAACTCTAATGTCAACTTTAAATTGAATTAAGTACTCTTAAATTAACTAAAAACCTAAGATAAATAAAGTTCTAAAAATATACGTCACGTGGCAAATTCTATTATATGCTCGGGTGTACCTAACACAGTACATACTCCTTTATAGCTAAATAATTAAATATTGGCCTTTAACCTTTTTAGGATTTAGCCCAAAATGTGAGAGAAAATTAGGGGGTAAGATGCAAACTAATGTACGTACACCCAAGTGCACCCATATAAGTTCCCCCTTTGACGATGTCAATCAAGTGATCACTCAGTTCAATATTGTTAAATTAGGTTTCATATATAGATAAATATAACATATCCCTAGATCCCCATCTCTTTGGCTTATTTGAATTGATCAAAAAATTCTTGTCTCACTTTGATCTTCCAATAATATTGCTTATTTATTCATTTTACCAGATAGTTTACTATTATGCCCTCAAACCTTTAACCCAACTGAACATAAGAACTTATACTTTGGATATTTAATTTAACATGAAACTTAAGGATATTATATATGGACCATATTCAATCTTCTACGAATTAAATTTTATACAAATGCAAAATGAAAGATAAATGTGTTCAGCTAGCTACAAACCACCTTGTTTCTGCAGACAATATTCTCATCTTCACATGTGGAGATGTACCTTCTTTCAGGTGCATTATTGTGGAAAACTCTTACTATATTTGAAAAGATATTTGGACTTGCAATGAATCCTCCTACATCAGATATCTATTTTGGAGGTGTTCATGACTCAGTCAAGCAAGCTATTTTATCTGTGTATGGCTTCATAAAGAGTTCCTTGCCTTTCAAATACATGAGGCTTCCTCTATGTTCTAAGATAATGAATCTAGTTTTGTTCCAACCTCTTTTGGACAAGTTATGATCTAATGCCTACCAATGGGCTAACTCTCTCTTATCCTACAGAGATAAGCATCAATGGCTTAATTATGTAGTGTTTGGTGTACTTAATTTTTGGGGCTCGAGTAGTATTGTACCTCCAAAGGAAGTTGTGAATGAAGTAGAGAAAATATATAGATCAATCTTTTCGGGTAATTCTTTGGGCACCCGAAAAATGACTTTGTTTGGTTGGGACAAAATTTGTTTGTAAAAAAAAGGATGGTTTGGGAGTAAAAAAAGTGCTTAGTTTGAATAAAACATTAATGCTTAAGTCTATATGGAGACTTCATCATTGTCAAAATTCATTGGATTAAATGGGTACAATGCTATATCCTAAAAGGGAGAAGCTTATGGGAAATTGATAAAATACAAGGGTCGTCGTGACTCTAGAGAAGCCTCTTAACTGTTAGAGATGAGCTAGTTTTGAAAGTAGGATACATAACTCATGCAAATCGGATTATGATTGAATGAAGTTCTGGTGATAAAGTTCCATGTTATAAAAGCTTATGAGATTTTTGCAACAAGGATTAACAATTGTATATGAAGTAAATCGTTATGCGATCTGCCAATATCACGCGACACTTCATCACTTCGCTCGTGGCTTTGAGAAATGTCTTGCTCACCCAAGATAATAACTTATAGTAGATAGGTGTTTCTTTGGCTAAAATTTGTTATCTCTTTCATAGAGCCTCCGAGTCTACAAATCATCTGTGGTTTTCTTGTCCTTACTCGAGAGTAACTTTCATTTGTATTCAACAATGGATAGGTGGAAAACAAATTGTGCTTTTACTCAAACAAGAGTAGAGTTCAGATGGATGTACCAGCATAGCATAACAAGGGTAAGCACTGGAAGAAGAAATTTGAGACGCATAGCACTTACAGTATACACTATATGCTCTGCTCGTAATGCATGTATTTTTGGTGATTCCCACTCTGCTCCCCTAGTTGAGTTTACAAAGCGGGAAATTATGAAGTTAGTTTGTATCAGATTAAATTACTTATTTAGAAACTCTGTTTGTAGTAATCAAGTGGAACAATTCTGTACTAGCAATAGATATTATTCGGTGCTTTATGGATACTCTTCTCTTTGTTTTGGAGATGGTTTCGTTAATAAAATTTAACCATTTTCCAAAAGAAAAAATAAAAGATAAAAATGGAACCAAAAGAGGAGTAGACGTAAGTTAAGAGTAATCTTAAAGTTAAGCTAAATAATCTAAATAAGAACTGAATTTATGACAAATTATATTTAGGGGAGAAAATGTGTTGTATTGATGTTTCTAATAACATTGGGGAAGCCCCATATATATACTGAATACATAGCTTATTTCCCAAGCTAACTATATTCCTAATATAATATATTCCTAATATTTATTACTTATACTAATATCTCCCAATACTCCCCCGCAATCGGAGCGGCAGTAAAACGAACGGTTCGATTGGACAATAACTTGAAACAGCTCAACTTGATCCAGTAGTAGAAACGGTAACAATGTTGGTTGGGACGGCAATAAGCCGTAATCATCAAGGCGACACAAGTCGCATTTCAAAGATGGCAATAAGCCAATGGTTAAGGAAGACATGAAGTCGTTGGTTAAAGAACATAGGTCGGCATGAGTAGCCGAAGTAAAGGGCCAATGAGAGGCCGGTAATAACGGGGCCAATAAGAGGCCGTGAATAACGGGACCAATGAGAGGCCGATAATTTCAGGGACGAAAGCTGTCGTTGATCAAGAGTCGAAGCTGTATTCACGGGTCCAATTATTATTAATGATGATAATAATAATAACGTAGGGATGATAATAATCATAATCAGATCAGTAAGATGTTGGAGCGAAGTAACGGCCACAGGACAATGGCAAAACCAAGCAAAAAGTCAACCCAAGGACAAAAGACATCATGATAATCACGGGATCATACCCATGGTGAAAGGTGCCAAATAAACCAATAATCTGGCCAACGAGGCAAATAAGGTTAAGGGCATATGAAGACGCCAAGATAAATAACGACGGCCACATCTAGGATGTAGTTTGGTTGGTATGTCTATTTCATCTGAAGTTGCATTTCCATGGAAATAATTTTTTTTGAGTTGTTTGGTTGCTCTCCAAACATAGGAAATCACTTCCTCGGAAATAGTGTTGGCACCATAATGGTGTAAATGATTTACATGGGGTAGCCTAGGTAAATTGCACTTGCACCAGTATTTCACATGATTTCATTTCCCACATTTACAACCAAACAACCTTGGCCAATTCATAGAAAATACCTACACATGATTTGAAACTTCATGTGAAATAACTTCCTACAAAGTGAACCAAACAAGCACTAAGTCCACGGTCGAAGAGATCAGGAACGACTGGAAACAATAGATTGGCTATAAGATATGGGCATATAAAAAAACAACGACGATGTGCGAAATGGCTTCATGGCCAGCAGTCTTTGAGTAATTATGAGGGTTTGGGTTTAAAAACTAATTTTTTTTTTTGGGTGGTCCGGTGGCAGCTAGTGAAATTAGGTCCGCCACCGGCCTACGCGGAAGCGAAAATTTTAGGTCAGGATCTTACCTGCTCTTGATACCATGACAAATTATATTTAGGGAGAAAATGTATTGTATTGATGTTTCTAATAATATTGGGGAAACCCCATATTTATACTGAATACATAGTTTATTTCCCAATCTAACTATATTCCTAATATAATATATTCCCAATATTTATTACTTATACTAATATCTCCCAATAATGACTGTTAAAAATGCTCTCCCCAAGAAAGAAAAAACACGCCCCTCTCACAAAGAAAAACCCTAGCCGCCACCTACATCATTAAATTACAATCATAATTTCTCATTTAAGGCTCCTTAAATCTCATCTTGGATAGATTTATGTGAGGATTTTCATGCCCAATCATTCTCGCTTCTGAGGTGTTGTGGTGCTTTTTGTTTTAACTTTTGGCCTCAGTTTCGACTGTAGGGTTTGGTGTTTCTTTGTTAAGTGGTCCAGTATAGTGAAGTTTTTATTACTCAAGGGTGACAATGGAGAATAATCTTGTTGAGGAATGGCAGAAGTTCAAGATTAATGATGAGGATGAGGCTTTCGAGGTTCCTGAGGAGGCGGTAAATGCAAACATGGCCAACCAAGTATCTATGTGTCTTTGGGGAAAAGTTTATGCTTATGGGTCGTTTAACCCAAAACATCTGGAGAATGCGTTACGGAATGTGTGGAAGCCGCAAGGGGGACTTGCAGTGCGGGAGATGGATATGGAGACGAACCTCTTTACATTCCAATTCTTTACGTTGGCCGATAAGGAGAGGGTTTTGGAGGAGGGAATATGGACTTTTGATGATCATCTGATTCTGTTTAAGCCAATGACGGGGAATGAAACTCTATCTGCTGTAAAATTTACTTCAGTCAGAATATGGGTGAAGTGCTATCAACTACCGGTGCTGAAGAGAACCCGTAACATGGCGGAATTCATTACCACCCGGTTGGGAGGTAAATTTCTGGAGTTTGATGAGTCAGACGCGAGTAGATTGTCTAAAAATATTGCTTTCCGCGTTGATTTACCTCTGGATCGCCCACTGCGCAGAGGCATTTCGCTTGTCATTGATGGTAAGCAAGATTTTTATAGGATCAAGTATGTGAGGCTTCCGGAATTTTGTTACATCTGTGGCTTTTTGGGCCATATCGATAATCAATGCGAGCTTTATGATCTGAGTGTTTCAAAGGACCATTACCCATATGGTGTATTCATGAGGGCTTCTCCAATGAGATTTAAAAAGAGGATGGAAACGGAGGCGTCAGTTGCTGAAGAAAAGAGGTTCAAGAACCTGAGAGCGGGGGATAAAGGGAGTGGAGTACGGAAGCAGCTGACTTTCACGGCAGGGTCATCTTCGAAGATGCAACTAGACGTCAATGAATCTTTTGTTGTGCCAAATGAAGTGTTGAAGCAAAAGTTCGATAAAAGAGATGACAAGGGAGCGCAGGACAAGTCTCGAAAATACCAGGGATGGTAATAAAACATCTGAGGTGGAGGGCGACGGTGGTCGTCCCCGCCCGGCTCAATGAGTCTGTTATGCATAAACTGCCAGGGCCTTGGCAAGCCCCGCGCAGTAGATGACTTACGTAAGTTTTTGCGTAGGACTAAGCCAAACATAGTATTCCTTTCGGAAACGAAAAGGAGTGCTGTGGAAATGAATAGTATCATGACGGTGTTACGAGATTTTAGAGGAGAGTTTGTAGACAGCTTTGGAAGGTCGGGTGGACTGGCTCTTTTGTGGAAGGAGGATGTGACGATAACTTTACGTTCTAAATCGTTACATCACATTGATGCATGTCACTGTGGCTATGGAGGGTATTGATGGAGTGTGGCGTTTTACTGGGATGTATGGCTGGCCGGAGACTACAAAGAAGCTGCTAACGTGCGAACTAATTCGGGAATTGAATGATGGCTGCCCACTACCATGGTTATGTGGTGGGGATATCAACGAAATTTTCTACAATATGGAGAAACAAGGTGGTGTTGACAAGGACCAACGGGTATTAGCGGCGTTCCAGGATGCTTTCGAGGAGTGCGGGTTATACGACCTTAACTTTAAGGGGTATAAGTATACATGGTGGAATGGGAGGGAGGAGGAAGAGAGCGTAGAAGAACGGCTGGATAGGTTTATGGCATCCCTTGATTGGTCAGTGAAGTTCCCTTGTGCGGAAGTCACTCACCTAAATCACAAAATTTCTGATCATCTACCAATCAAGCTCGAATTATGCCATAGAGGGAGGAGATCGAAGGAGAAAAGACGAAAACGGTTTCGGTTTGAGAATATGTGGGTTTTACATGAAGGATGCGAAGGGGTACTTACTGCGGCTTGGGAGCATTCACTGCCTGGTGATGTGTGTGCTAAATTAGGTGGGTGTAGAGAAGCGTTGTTGATGTGGGACAAGAAGACTTTCGGGCATGTTCTGACAGAGATAGCCAAGGAGGAAAGATTGCTAGTGGGGGTGACTTCAGCCCAGAAAAGGAAGCCTATCCTTGAAAAGTTACGTGAGCTGCGCAGAAAGGAAGAAACGATGTGGTGGCAACGTTCGAGGGTTGACTTCTTGAAATATGGAGATTCAAACTCGAGCTGGTTTCATGAAAAAGCCAACGCACGACAGAGAGTTAATTTTATTGATAAGCTCACAAACTCGCTAGGAGAAGAAGTGGATTCGGATCAGGAGATCGAGCGCATTATTCTTGACTACTTTGCCAATATTTTTTCAGCGGGCAATCCTGGTGATATTGATCGAGTACTACAGACTATTCAGGCACGAGTTACGGGTGAAATGAATCAGTTGCTGTGTGAGGATTACACGCCGCAGGAGATCTTCGAGGCGCTGAAACAAATGCACCCGGGGAAGGCCCCCGGTCCTGATGGTATGAATGCCTTTTTTTTTATCAAAAGTATTGGGGAATTGTTGGTGCTGATGTTTGCTCTTTAGTCATGGATATTTTGTATGGCCGACCATTTCCAGAGTCAGTAAACCATACACATGTGGTTTTGATCCCGAAAAAGCATAAACCTACCCTGATCACTGATTTTAGGCCAATTAGTCTATGTAATGTTATTTTTAAATTGGTTACCAAGGTTCTTGCGAATAGACTGAAGATGATTCTGCCTAGTATTATTTCCGAGAACCAAAGTGCATTCACGCCGGGGCGCTTTATTAGTGATAATATAATGGTTGCCTTTGAGGTTTTTCACTCGATGAGTAACCATTATGGGGATAACGGAAGTATGGCCATGAAGTTGGATATGAGTAAGGCTTATGATAGAGTGGAGTGGGTGTTTCTGGAGAAGATTATGCTGAAGTTGGGCTTTGATGCTGAGTGGGTTCGGGTCATTATGAGATGCGTGACTACTGTGTCCTATGCCTTTGTGATCAATGGTGTTCCATCAGGTCACATAATTCCTTCCAGGGGATTACGCCAGGGAGACCCTATATCGCCGTATTTGTTCTTGTTGTGTGCTGAAGGTTTATCAAGTTTGCTGCAGGACTCTGTGGAGAAGGCTAGGCTTACAGGTCATTCAGTATGTGCGGGTGCTCCTTTTATATCCCATTTATTGTTTGTGGACGACTCAATTATATTTAGCCGTGCATCAAAAGAGCAAGCGATCGAAATTCGGGAAGTTCTGAGTTGGTACGAGGAAGCTTCAGGTCAGCAAATTAATAGGCTCAAGACCGACGTCTCTTTTTCAAAAGGTGTCCCTCAGAGTGTTCGAGCTGAAGTAGTCCAAATACTGGGGGTTAATCATCGAGTGAAGTCCCAGGTCACACCAAATATCTGGGGTTACCAACCCATATAGGCTTATCGCGCAAACAGCCGTTTTTGTCAATTATAGATCGCATTCGGAAGAGGATGGATGGATTGATGGGAAAGCTCTTATCGTGGTCAGGGAAGGAAGTGCTAATAAAGGCAGTGGCTCAGGCAATTCCTACCTATGCAATGAGTGTTTTCAAATTCACAGATGCATTTTGTTCCGAAATTCAATCTTTAATACTCAACTTCTGGTGGGGTATGAAAGACGGCAAGCGGAAAATACCGTGGGTGAGTTATGAGAAGATGTGTTCGACCAAAGATGATGGGGGTCTTGGCTTCCGAGACTTGCAGGCTTTTAATGACGCTTTGTTAGCGAAACAAGTTTGGAGGTTATTACATGAACCTGGTTAATTGTGTGCGCGACTTATGAAGGCTCGATACTACCCTTTTTCGTCCATCCTGGAGGCAGAAATTGGTAAGAAACCGAGCTATATTTGGCGTAGTCTCTTTACAGCAAAGGCGGTGATTGTTAGGGGATCGAGATGGGTAATCGGGAATGGAGAGACCGTTCGGGTGTGGGATATGCGGTGGCTGCCTAGACCGCTATCTAATAAGGTGTTTACACCTTTAGCCTTCAATGATCCAAGCATTACGGTTGCTCCGTTTATTAATAAAAGAGAGGGATGTTGGAATGAGAATTTAGTGCGTGCAGTTCTTTTGCCGGTTGATGTGGACTGCATACTTCAAATACCACTATGTGATAGGTGGCCGGCTGACAGATTGATGTGGAGCTTTGAAGCTTCTGGAGAATTTACAGTACGGTCAGCATATTATGCCATCAGACGATGGAAGGAGATTGATGCGGGTGTTGAGGAGCCTAGCCAAGGTACGCCCAACATGTGGTCGAAGCTATGGAAGTTGAACATTCCCCCCAGAGTTCGGATGTTTGGGTGGAGATTGATCCATGGAGCGATCCCGTCTAAACAGAATTTGATCAAACGAGTCCCTAATACTGATCTTCGCTGTAATCTGTGTGGTGCATCCGAAGAATCGACATTGCATGCTATAGCTCAATGCCCTGTAGCCGAAGCTTTATGGGTTTTGAGTGAATGGAAAACTAGTTTATGGGATGCTAGAGGAGTTTCAGTTAGAGAATGGGTAGCGCGAGTACTATCCCAACGTGAATACGAAGATCCGGGGATGTTTCTGGCAGCGGCCTGGGCAATATGGAACTCACGATGTAGTGGTGTACATGGAGAAGTGGCGAAGATGGCTCGAGACTTGGTTGACACTAAGAGCTTCATCCTGGCGTATCGAGCTGCGAATGAACAAAGCGAGAAGACAAGTATCTCAATACGTGGTGGCTGGCAACCACCACCTTGCGGTATTTGGAAATTAAATACTAATGCTGGGCAACTTGCGGACTGGGGAACAGGCTGGGGTGCCGTGTTGCGCGACTTCGAAGGGGAACTTGCGGCTGCAGGTGTTCATCAGGAAGCACAAATGACACCAGGGGCTTTCGATGTCGAACTTCAGGAAGCTAAAGCTATGCTATTTGGGATGCGATTAGCTATCGACACAGCATACCGTAGTGTGGCAGTGGAGAGTGACAACCAGGCTTTGGTTTTGAAGTTGAAACGTCGTTAGATTCCGAGGTCTCCTTTAGGGTATATTATCGAGGATATTTTATCACTAGCTAGTAATTTCGATTTTATTTCGTTTTCGTTTGTTTCTAGAATAGGTAATAAGGTTGCGGACTTTCTAGTTAAGTTGCAACCATACGACTTTAACGATCGTTTTTGGATCGAGGACTGGCCAGAGGGGTTGGAGGACCTGGCTTGTACTGATTTTGCGAGCTATATTGCTAGTAATTAAAAACCACCAAGGGTGGTTCTCAAAAAAAAAAAATAATAATAACTCCGGACAATCGGAGACTATGAGCAGACAATGACATATAGGTGACAACAAATCTACAAAGACCAAAATTTCGGTCTGAAAATCTTGGTTTTGCTGCGGTTCTTCCTCATAAATCTCGCCAACTTGTCTTTAAACTCTCTCCCGAACTCCTCTCTCTCACCCCAGCTTCTCCATCACACTATCTCTGTCTTAACCAGTCCAACTCAATCCATCCTCTTCAAAGACTTACTTCAAACTACATACTTTTCCCACCAAACTTCCCTTTGAAAACAACAGTATATATAACCAAAACACTAACATTAACATTCCTTAAAAAAACTAAAAAAGCTTCTTCCTTTCCTCATTTTACCATTTCTTCCTTTTCTAGTTTTCCATTCTCTGGGTCCCACTTCATTTCTAGCTTGATTGGATCTAAGAATCTTACTCACTTAAAAAATAGTCACCTTTCCTTTCCTTTCTTTTTTTTCTTTCAGTTCTCATTTTTCTTCTGCAAGTCAAAGCTGAGCTACTGTGTTGATTGATCAGATGTTATTGTAGGAAAAACTACACTTCACTTGAAGGTTGGTAAGCTTGTTGACTTTAGTGGGTATGCTTGCTTGAGCTCATTTGAATTATATATACCAAGTTTTGGTTGAATTTTTGGTGACTAGATTTGTTTCCCTACATGGGTTTTTGATTTTGGCCACTTTGGTATTGATGGGTATGCTTGAATTTGTATTTGGGTATGTGGGTATATGTTGGATTTGTTGAATTTGATCATATTGGATACTAACGTATAGGAGAGTTGTGATTAGTATGTTGGTTTTCAATGATTGTGGAAGGTTGTAAGTGGAAGATATTGCTAAGGGTTGTTTCGGTTTTGGAGCTTTTGTGATTTTGTTGAGTGCTTTGATGGCTATGAGGAAGAATGTGAACACACACTCAAGTTGGGTATTCAGTGACAGGAAGTGGATAATCCCATTTTGTACTAGTGTTTTAGTTTCGGTAACGCTTCTCCTAGCTGCATTTTCTGGGATTTATACCCCTAGGTACAGTGAGGATGTATCCGAATTCGATGCTATTGAGGGTGCTAAAGTAGGGGAGTCAACTGATTACTTTGTAGAAGATGTGATAAAGAGGTCGTTAGAGTCGAATAGGGATTCGAAGAATGAGCCACCGCGGTTTGCTTATCTTATATCCGGTACTAAAGGGGATAGCCATAGGATCATGAGGGTTTTACAAGCAGTGTACCATCCTAGGAATCAGTATGTGTTGCATATAGATTTTGAAGCTCCACCAAAGGAGCGATTGGATTTGACTATGTCAGTGAAGAGTGATCCTGTTTTTCGAGAAGTTGAGAATGTGCGCGTCATGGACAAGTCGAATTTGGTGACTTATAAAGGTCCAACTATGATTGCGTGTACTCTGCAAGCTGTTGCTATTTTGCTGAGGGAGAGCTTGAACTGGGACTGGTTTATCAACCTCAGCGCGTCAGATTATCCTCTAATGACTCAAGATGGTTAGTTTTTTTTTTTTTGTTGGATGATGCTTTTGTATTACCATGATTTGTGTCTGCAAGTGCTGTGCTTTTATTTCTGCTGCAGTTACTTGTTGAATTTTTTTAGTTCCAGAGACCAGTGGGACACTATATCACTCTAACAGTAGCCCATTAAGGATTTTATTTTCATAAGTAGACTACATCACAAGGGATGCTCTCATTGCTTCTTTACTCTGCCTTTTGGAAGCTCATTGTTTGTGTTTGATTTTAAATTTCCCAGACCTTTTTGTCAAGCATTTTTGAAAATACGCCATAGGCTATATTATCGAAAGAGGAACTAAAACCCAAAATTGAAAATATAATACTTATTGTCATAACAACAACAACCGAGTATAAATCCCCATTCAATGGGGGTGCTCGGTGGTCAGGATGTACGGAATTAATCAATAGGAGTAACTTCGACTTGTCACTTTTTTGGTCATTAAGATTAGATGGGATGTGATCCTCTCCATTTGCATCTCTCCTTTTGTCTTCTGTTTGTCATGGCATGGTTGAGATTATTTTGAAAATTAGGGGTTTGAGTTTTCTGTAATTACTAAAAAAAAAGGAAAATTTCTTTTATACGATCATCAACAACAACAACAACAACAACAACAATCGAGTGTATCCCCATTAGATGGGGGTGCTCGGGGTCGGGATGCACGCAACCATACCCCTCTTTTATACTATCATCCAAAGAGGAAATAGAAGACAAATGGAGAGGATCCGAAGTTGTGAATTACAAGGGATGGAAGTCTACTAGGAATTTTGTGTGCATGACTGCGCCTTCGCTTTGGTTTCCCATAATGGTTTGCAAATTCAATCTTGACCGTTCATGATATGTTAATGTAATTTCATTTCAATAAATACACCATTTCGAACACCAAAGCCCCATTGTATGTTCTCTCGTGCTCTTTTGCTAGTATTATGAGTATTTTGCCTTCGCCTTTGCAATGGTTACCCTCGCCAGTCTCCACGCAGACATGAAAAGCAAATAGCTTTGGTCCCTGACTTCCAGTATGTCCATGAGAAGAGATTCCATAAAAAGGAAGTCCATGACATGAGGCGATGAGAGATTATGAATGCATGATTCAATCTGCCCATTCTATTGCGAACCACGTGTTTGCTGTTTACAAAAGTGAAAATTTTCTTTTTTGTTTTCGAAAATAAATTGTTTCTCTTGTGAATACATTTTAAAAAGAACAAAAGGAAAACCATTTATAAAAGAATGAAAACAAACGAGGCCTTAGATAGAGTCATGGAGTTGGTGGAGAGTTGTTGATTGCCAGGCCTCTAGCATTTTTGAATGAAGTTAGGCCAAACATGCTCTTCGTAGATCTTCTGCATGCTGTTTCTTTATGTAGCAAGCTAGTACTAACAATGGATAATGTAATTGTTTCACAATTTGACAAAACTGGTTTTCTGTACTGACATTTTTCCCTAATTAGTGAAAAAAGAAAAGAGTTGTCTACCTTACTATGGTATCAATTAGTGACCTCAAATTCTTCTGTGGTCGTTTGCCAAAGTCGAGAAATCAAGGATGCTGTACTACTGGATATGTTAGAATAGACATCCGAATACTTGCAGTATCTTGATTTGTAATGATTGCATGTCTGGGCTACAGATTTGTTCTATTATAGTATGTATCTTTTTCTGGTTGTTATCTGCATTAAGTGGAACTTGTCTTTGCATCATTGTGCCTAGCTGCTTTGTTTGAGCCTCCGTGAATTGGTGTCATTGACATAGTTCCTTATAATTGTATGTGATTGTGCAGATATGCTTCACGTTTTCTCTAATTTATCCAGGAATCTTAATTTTATTGAGCACATGCCGATGGTGGCTGGTTGGAAACTGTAAGTATGCGAGACATGACAGACTATTGTTTGTTGTTTTTGTTCTCCTTTACTGAATGTAAGTATGTTTGCAGAAACCAAAGAGCGAGGCCCATCATTGTTGATCCTGGCCTCTACTTATCCAAAAAGTCTGATCTTGCTTTGACCAGCCAGCGGCGATCGCTTCCTACTGCGTTTAAATTATTTACTGGTACGATTTATTGCAGTGTGCTATATGACTTTGCTATTATGGACTTCAAAGTATTTTGTAGTAGGTTTTGAATGACATTATAACACACTTTTCAGAAAAATAAACAAAAATCAGAAAGAAAGAGAAGTACTAGGATGCTCGTGATTTTTTTTTGGGTGTCAATTTTTTATTAATTCAATCCTATTTTGATTGTCTTCGTGTCTTGCTTTCCATGGCTTTCAAAAGGGTTCCTGTTGGGTGTCCCCGGCTTGGATAGAGGCTACTTAGTTATTAGCTTATTGCTGCTATCAGAAGCTTTTCGAGACCCATTTAGTCAACTAGCTTGGTACGGATTTGTTTAAGGTTAAAAGGAAATGGAAGCTGTCAGATTTAGAGGCCGAGTTAGCTAAAATTATTGTGTTTAGATACCAATGTATATTTTAGTTGAATCAGCCTTGCTCGAGTATCCCAAGTTTCAAATGCTAGTGCCATGTCTCTTGTCCGCTTGCTCACTTGGTTCATGGGCAATTGATAAGTCTTAACTTGGAGTGGGTCCAAAATTTGCAGTGACGAACATGAAACTTAAAGAAACGAATGCATTGTGAAGAGTTCATGTATTGTTGAAGTCTAATTCCAGAATTCTTAAAGAAATGAATGCATTGTAAAGAGTGCATGTATCGTTCAAGTCATTTTTTCCAGAATTCAACTCGATTCAACAAATTCTGCTCAGTTTAAAGTTGAAGATAATTTTTTTATTTCGCAAATGTATTTGTGACAATTCAAATGTGATTATGATAAAGTTGATGGGTTATTGACATTAGTCTAGCATGGAAGGGTTTTTGAAAATGATAGAGTATTACTCCTTATAAGTTAATCAGAAAGAAAAAGTTCTGTTGCAATCAAGTGAAAAGAAAAGAACTGGTTTTTAGACACAAGGGGGTAGTGTGAAATCGCTTTCAAAGAAAAAAGGAGTGTGAAATCAGCATTTCGTTTTCTCTAAGATACTTCTATACTTGAACACTCTATGAACCAGCATTACCCTTGTACTGTACTGTAAGCTTTTCCATCCCTTCATTATGGCCGTTGGTTGGAAGTTTCAAATTCACGACTGGAGCCTTCTGTCAACAATATATGTAAGTGGTACTCAGGACGCTTCCTCTTGATACCAGACCCTATGTTCAGTTAGACTTCACTGGGTTGTAATTGTAATTGTGGATGTTTAGACTTCGATCAGACATTTTCCGTAAAAACTATCCTTCCGTCCCAATCCTGATCTTTAGTGTTTGACTCGTTTAGTGTCCAATGCACTATATATAATAAGGCTGTTGGTTGTCCCTGGCTGGGATAGAAGCTACGTAGTTGTCGTAAACATCATATTGATGAAGTCAAAGAGCTTAGGGTTAAGAGTTGAGACTGTGCCCCTAGTGGTTGATCATAAGTTGAGTTCTAAAAGTCAAACTGTAAGCATCATATTGAGACCAGGGGACTATAGTCTTTGGAATCTCAAAAAATCTTATTCTGGTTTTGATTTCTGAATGATGAGAGTTTCCGGAGATCTGTTGATGTAATTGACAATATACTTGGCTTTTCTGAGTAGTTTCTTCTTATAGAAAGAGACAGTTGTTTGCAATTTTTTAGCTTTAATGCCCTCCGTTAACTGTTTTTTTTTTCACTCTCCCAATGCAGTACCCTGTTGCATTTATTTCTAGTGTCCATTGTAAACAGTCTCTATTTTGCTGAGATAAGGCCCAGATATCGACTCCCTCTTAGCCCACATTAGTTTTCTTGTAGCAATTTTTTTTTTTTTTGGGTACAAAGCCATTGGGGTTTTTAATAATGTTGTTGATGGATGTTGAATATTCCATATGCCTAATGCAGCAGATTATAGAGACTACCAGCAAGATGCACCCGGTATCTCATTACTGGAAGATGGATGAGCTGTCTAGAATAGCCACATATATTGTCAAGGATTTTATTGTTTGTGCTTGCCCTTATTTTTAACCTCATGATGTGTTGCTCAGTTTTTGTTTGAAAGTGCTGGTGGTAAAGCAAATTTTTAGGTGGAGTTCATCACATAGGCTGCTTCCAGAAATCATACATTCAGTCTTCACCATTCAGATTTTTAAATTGTGCAGGTTCTGCATGGGTTGTAGTGACTCGTTCTTTTGTCGAGTACTGCATAATGGGTTGGGACAATTTCCCTAGAAGAGTCCTGATGTACTTCACTAATTTCATCTCTTCACCTGAAGGCTATTTTCATACTGTTATTTGTAACACTGAAGAGTTTCGGAACACAGCAGTAGGTCATGATCTTCATTATATTGCTTGGGACAATCCTCCAAAGCAGCACCCTCGAGTACTGTCGATGAAAGACTTCGAGAAGATGGTCAAAAGTGGTGCTGTTTTTGCTCGTAAGTTTGGGAAGGACGATCCAGTTTTGGACAAAATTGATAGGGAGCTGTTAGGGCGCTCAAATAGGTTTGCCCCTGGGGCATGGTGTATTGGAAGCTATGGTAATGGGTCAGATCCTTGTTCACAACGAGGTAATTACTCTAGTTTTAGGCGTGGCCCTGGCGCTCAGAGGCTTCAAGAGCTTATGAATTCATTGTTGTCTGATGACTTCCGGAGTAAGCAGTGTTACACAGACAGATGACGACCTCTTTTGCCCCCATTTTCTTTTTCTATTTTTTTTTTTGGGCGGTAATGATGGTTAGTAAGGTGTACATCTTCTGTATTTTGGGGAAGAGTTGTACCTGTTGTAACTTGTAAGTTGTAACATATGGGAAAATTTTGGCAGTTGAATGAGCATCGAGGGGTATACAAATCATCTCCATTGTGGTTGATAAAAAAGTCAATTGTGATTACAAGTTTTGTGAATTGAAATTTACATTTGTACGGTTCTCAAAAAAAAAAAGAAATTTACATTTGTACAATGCCTCGAGATTGGACTAGTATATTTTTTGTAGACGAAGGCCATTAGAATATCTGAATCTGTTGAGCACTTGAGTCCCAATCAGGAAAGCAACAATGACCCTAACATAATATCACAACTCAACGAGTCCACAACACAGAATGTGCATTGACATTTCTCCCAACCTTGGTATTGGGGATTTATGTTTTATATTTTTGCAGTTGAGCACTACCATTAACAATATGTCCGTGTTGTAAAACACTACAACTAAGAGAAAAAGAGAGTTGCTCTACTAGTAGAGAGCACACCTACCTTTTCAAGGTTGAATGATCAATTTTCAGCTGTCTCAATACCTCCTTTTAAAGCTAAAAAATAAAATAAAAATAGAACTAAAAAGAATTTGAGTGCAGCGGTACAAATGGACAAAACTAATATAAGGTTCCATTTTAATTGGCAAACTAACCAAGTAATTTTGAGTTGAGTGAATTGAACCAAACTAATCAGCAACAAAAAAGGTGAGGAAAACAACGCCTAACTACTGCCTAAGTTTACTACAACAATACAAGTATTAGAATAAATTTCATTTCTACTAATCTTTGAGTGTATATAACTTGATGCTTCTTAATCCTAATCCAGATTTCTTTTTTTTTCTAATTTCGAGAAACATCACATCTTATATTGTTTTGTTTGCCTTTGTGAACTTTAAAACCAAAATATTGCACCATCAATTCCTCAAACCAAAATTTCACCAGAGGTGAGCAATTCAACTCATTAGAATCACGACGGAGTTGGAGGCTGATTACTTCAAACGATAACCAGTTGTAGTTCTACCCAATCAACATTTGACAGACACCAGCATGAGATATATCTTAAGTAATTTCAGCTCACACAAGCCATGACAAACAGTTCGACCTTCTAGTCACCCATTTTAGATAACAAAAGCATATAATCATTGAAGATGAGGTTCATCTTCTATCCCTCAGGAAAATAGGCGCTCAAAAGAGCAACTTGCGATCTCGATTTCATGTGTTTCCCACGTTTGAAAACACAAGTATTGGACCTAAGTATCGGCCTTCCAAGTGTGCTTACATTCAGGGCACTCGAGGAAAAGAGACTGCCCTTCATCGGCTGATCTTGTCTGTAAGACACCAAGAGTAGGAATTATCAGATTAAATCAAGTCAATGGACGAGATTGCAATGAAATGAAAGTAAACATCTAGATTCTTACTTGTGCTACTTTGTTTATTATAACAGGACTGTGGGCACATTTTGGACATGGATCGTCGCACTGCAATGATAATCAACAAAAGGTTAGAGATGGAACTCTACCAATTCACTTGCCCCAAAATGATAACGAGATCCTCCTAACATATAAGCTCATTAAAACTTCACTAACCATGCTTTTAGTCACTTCTACATTGCTGATATTCAGCCCATCAGTCTCCTTCACAAACGGTTCAATGTTCAATGACCTTCTGATATCCTACAACAAAGATACCCAAGTTAGGATGTAAGGCTGAAGTGCTGAAAAAACAAACATGTGAAACATAATCAAATCTTGATAAGTTATGTTATTGGAAACAGAATGAGAATCCCTAACAAATGGTCAGGGTGAGGTATAACCAACTTAAACCCCTTCCCCTTCAAACCAAAATCTCATTCTCAAATCCCAAGAATGTCAAATCAGTAACCGAGAAACTTGGCTTCAAACTTCCTCAAGAGCAATGCTACTGTGATCTATTAACTGTTTCAAAATTCACCTCAAAACTTGGAGAAAATTCCACCTCAAAACGTGGACTATACCACTTTGTCCGGAAGCAACTTCCTAGTAATTATTTCGGGGATGAAAAGTATAAAAACGCACACACTGACTACAACGCCCTTTTGTGATCAAGAAGTACACAACATAGAGCTTATAATTATAGAGAGACTGTCATTAAATCCACGATGCATTACTTGGATCAACAAAGATTACAGAACATATAATGCACTCAAAATACAACATACGCTTGGGCGGTTAGGCACTTAGGCCCAACCACAGTCTAAAAAGATGAAGCTCGTGCTGTGTCATCAAAATGTGATCTTCTAATTATGCAGAAATATAATATTTAATTTACCAGTCAAGTCACTGCATTCATCGCTTGAGTTTCTTTCGTATCTAAACAAAGTTCACACCTGAGGTAGCCAAAGCTAAGCTTCTAAAAAGAAGAAATTTGGGGATTGTTTTGGGTACATGAATTTGTTGCTTCACTGGGAGAAAGCAAGTGCAGCTCAAGACATGTTTCTTAAACATTTCTCGGTGTTGTAGTTTGACGTTTAACTGAGAAGAACTGAAAAGGTGAAACTCACGATATAGTTCTTCGATACAAAGGAGGTGGCGGAGGAAAGAGAAATAGCAAAGGGGACGACTGACGAGTAATGATCAAGCCCCCATAAGGGCACAACCGCACAATAACAACAATTTCTCAAGGTCTCTCCAATTTCATCTTTCAACCTGCACACCACGCCACCCCCTCCTTCCTTTGTTTTTTTCTATCTATTGAAACCTATACCAGGTATGGTCGTAGCGTAACAACTATTGATACAGTACCAGATTATATTTATAAAACTGTTCAGCTCAAAATAGTTCAATTAATTAAAACAATATGCCCTCACTTATTGGAGGAACCGCCTACCGACCGATACATAAAAATTTAGAAATGTACCCACTAATATCATATCAAAGCTGAAGCTCTCCTATTAATCAAGACATCTTTTAAACATCTATACAGGCATTGCAATGTACTGTAATTTAAAACAGTGTACACAAAATATTTAACAATGGATTGGAAGAATAAATACCTCTCCGGTCACAGTATAACAAGTATCTTTATCCAGAACATCTAAAAACAAAATATCAAATAGTTGGCATCAAACAGGAGCCTCATAAGATTTTTTGCAATGAATAATAATAATTAGTAGAAGAATGTAACCATACCCTTTAATTTCTTCTTGGAGAGGCAAAAGGGGCAGCAAGGCTTTTCCTTAGAACTGAGTGTGAGCATGGTCCCACATAAGTTGCAGAACAAAAAGTCACGCCTTCTGCAATAGTCTAATTCCATTTCTATAATATTAATCTGATTTCCTGCTGCTCAATTTATAATAAGAAGAGAAAAAAATGAATTAGTAAAGTGTAAGAAAAGTGTTGGTGGAATGAAAAAGGGGAAGTAAAGAGAACCGAACCGGTGAATGACTTTGTAGGGAGGATTGGAGGAAGGTCGCAGGTTAGGGCGGAGCACCAACTGTGGAGTGAGTGGAACTTTTGAGCAGAGACGACTTGATTTTGAGATGGGGGGCAAGGAGAGTCTATTGGGGTTTAACTGTTCAAGGGTTTTGACTTCAATTTTCTTTTTTCTTATTGAAGTAATTTTGACTTTATTTTGGGTAGAGGAAAACAAACTAATTTTCCTGGCGAAATTAGTTTGTTTTCCAACACACTCACTCTTACTCCATCACCATCAGCTGTGTCATTGTAGTTTTTTAAGTTAGCTTTTACAGTAAAATGAAATGGTAATGCCTCACCGAAACAGAACTACTTGGACACACTTTGTCATGACCAGTTTATTTTTAATTTCAGTTGCTATTATTTTTAATTTCAGTTGCTTTTATTTTAATTTTAGTTAATGAATCTGATACATAAAATGTTGATAAGTACTTGGAGGTGTTTTGATATTATGGGAAAACTTATTTTGAATTTGTCTTCCAAAGCTAGGTGTTTTGATGATTGGTAAAAAAGGAGAATGAATTGGAAGGGAGAAATTGACATAGTAAAAATTGGTGGGAATGGAAGAAAATGTGATTGTGTTGAAGGGAATTCGTATAAGTATGCTTGTATTCATGCTCACTCTCCCTTCTCATCGCGTGTACTCAAATAAGGGCAATATTGGAAGTCCATATTGGCTTTTGGTCGAAAATCTCATTAGGGGTGTCTAAACAACACTTTTAAGGTTTTGGGGGTGTTGTTACAAAGATTGTTATATAAGGGGTGCTGATACCAAGTCGACTATATAAAAGGGGTGCTACAACAAATTTCCCTAGTGTATTTGATTTCATTTTTTTTTGGTGTAATGTATTTGATATGATTTGAGGTTAGACCGACCTTCTTCTATTCCAGAGATCCCGANNNNGTGTTAGTGCAACATATCTTTAATTTAGAGAACCAAAGATAAGCTAAACAGAATAAATAAACATAAAAAATAATAATATATAATCTATAAATCCCAATAATCTAAATAGTTGAGAGAACTATTACAACTAGACCCGGCAGAAATTTATCCGACCCGGTATGACCCGAAAAACCGACCCAAAAAAACTGGGTCATGAACACGAAAAATTTGACCGAACCCGAAACTGACCGAACCCGAAAAAACCGGTAAAATATGGGTTGAACCCGAAACCGACCGAAACGACCCGTTTGTCCAATAAAATATTTATAAATGTATATTTTACAATTTTAATTTATTAAAATATAATAAAATAATAATATTTTTAAAAAAA
>ONZK01001728.1:16258-45235 GCA_900322385.1 Pharnaceum exiguum | reverse complement strand
GGAACTAGAAACTGAGCCAAAAAAAAAATTGAAAGTTGTTTGACGGAGCTGATAGAACTATACTAAACGGTGGGTAGTTTTAAGTATTGAATGAAGCCATTAAAGTAGAAAGGAACTAAACTGAATAGGCATTAAGGGAACTTAATCGATAAAAGAGGGAGGAGGACTTCTATGAAAAAGGGCGCCTAAAAATTAATAATTTGGAATTTCATATAAGGCAATACAGTACAATAGCAAAATAAGGTCCATTACCATCCATTTACGGCCTAAATTTTGGAGAAATGCCTTGAAAAGACAAAGAAAAGACAAATATTTTGATTATAAAAAAAAATCTAAATTGATTTAAATATGGTTTTAGAATAACTACGCAAAGTTGGTGAGTGGAGACATTTAACTATTTAGGTCCAGACGGTCTTGGTGAATATTTCCTCGCATGAATTCATAATTAATTGATTGCAAAAATATTAAGGTCGGGGGCTCGATTCTTACCCGCCTCAGTGTCCCTTTACAAAAAAAATAAAAAAAATTGATTGCAAAAACATTTGGCTTCCACCAACAAGAAACTCCACTTAAAGCCAATTTTGTCAAAGTTTCGCATGCGCCCATGCCACATGTACCCAAGGCCGAGCTTATGTGCGAACTGGCCACTTAACCACTTCGGTGAGATTTGTATAATTTTATCACAAAAATATGAATGAATACCGTCTAAGCTATTTTGGATAAAAACTACTTGCTTCTTAGCTATATAGCTACGGAATGAATACATGGTAACCGAGGACCACCACACATAGTGTCAACAGCCTGTTGCCGATCAATTTCAGAAATTCTTTTCAATAGTCATATCGTATACCTTAAGCAGTGAAGCAATCACTAGCCAAAAAAATCAAGAATTACCATTTCAGTGTGTGAATCAATTTATTTGAAAGCGATTCTTGAACTATCATACACTGAATAGTGAATACGCGTAGGGTGGTAGGGATCAATTCCAGTTTTGAGAAAATCCTAGAAATAAAAACAAAGAGAAATAAATATTTTCAGAAGGTTATTGTTTTAAGACTTTTGAGCCGAAGTTATATCATCTACGTGGCCATATATACCCATGAGGCCATGAGGCTGATGAAGAAGTATACAGGCGTACAAACAGACAAGAAAACAGGATGAGTAGCGCGCAAAATTTAGCTCTAACATCGTCATCATTAGCTTGTTCATCTCCACACTTTCACTTTGTATTGGTTCATGGCTACAAGGATGGAGCATGGTCTTGGTACAAGGTCCGTACCCTTCTCGAAGGTTCTGGATTTAAGGTGACTTGCCTCGACCTCCGAGGCTCAGGAGTTGATCCTTCATCACCACTTTCCATTCAATCATTTGAAGCCTACAATGAACCCCTAACGAACTTCTTTTCTGCATATTCACCAACTGATCATCATGAAAAGGTACCATATTGGCATGCTTTAATTTTAAGTTTACACTAACATGTAGGTTCATTGTAGGATTTCATACAATTTTAACATGCTTTTAAGTTTTCAATAACATGTAGGCTTCTTTGGGCAGGTAATTTTGGTAGGACACAGCGCAGGAGGATTGAGTGTGACCGATATCTCCTACAAGTTTGGTGAAAAGGTTCATGTAGCCGTCTATGTTGCTGCCACCATGTTAAAGCATGGTTTCTGCACAGAACAGGATATTGAAGATGTAAGCCTATTTGAGTTTTCCAAATTCCCTATGAAAAGTTTTGAAATGGTTACCAAATTTCTTTTTTGAAGTTCTATCATGTTATTTGTGAGAAAGCATTAGTACATGATATGTTCTGTTCCTCTCTGATGATTGTCTTTATTTACTTCTCCAATTTATTGTTGGTTTTATGCCTTGACTAGCTATGACTCTATGAGGGCTAATCCCATATAAAAAAAGTTATGCCGCGAATGAGTAGTGACAACATATAATAGGAATTAGGAAACATCATCTGCTACTGCTAGTAAGAGCTAAGAAAATAAGATTGCTGTCTAGCTAGATTGTCTTTATGTTAGAGTTTAAAGCATAGGGTCAATATATAGAGAAATGATGTCTATTTTGATGATGGTTTGAACTGTGCTGAGAAGGGTCTTTAAAAAAATGAACTAATTTCAAACATCCAAAACAAGCTTCATATATAATTGATGAATATCAATGCTGGAGTTTGACGGCTATGTTGCTATATGAATTATGAAATGTCACAGGGAGTACCAGGAATACTAAGGTCAGCATCTGACAGTCAATTCTCAGCTGCAACTACGGATAAAAAGGTTGACCACTATACGAGCCCTCCAGAGGTATGTTGGTTTGTATCACAAAAATTGAACAATTAACCATAATGATGACGGTGTAACATTTAATTCACCAGTTCCCACATTTGACATTATTATGATGATTAGGACCTCATTTTGGCTTCTATGCTTGAACGCCCTGGGCCTCCTCTTGATGCAATACTAGGAGCGCAGTTCTTTGGGAGTGAAGCAGAGAACATACCACGGGTGTACATAAAGACGTTGCAGGATCATATACTGAAGCCACAGCAACAAGAGTCCATGATCAGGCGATGGCCACCAGCTCGAGTTTTCACTATAGATAGTGATCACAACCCCAGATCCTCTGCACCATTTCTCCTTACAGGCTTACTGGTGAGGGCAGCTCAGAATGATCTTTGAAATGGTTATCATCTTGCAAGGGTTGCAGATATCATGGCGCAAGACAACAAGTTGGACATGGTGTAACATCTCACATCTGCCTCGGCAACATTACATCTCTAGCACTTTTCATTCGATGAAATTGATTAGTATTTCACTATATAAAAAAAACTGACTAGTACCTCTAAGGTGTATTTGAAGATTGTTGGTTTATGCTGAAATTTATACAGTAATTAAGATCATGTGGGGATGGTTTGTGTTGAATTTGAAGGCAAAGCTTAGCGCCATAGTGGGTTTATGCTCCCACTTTTTTAGTTTTTACGCACTATATATATGAGGTGCAAGAATTTGAGTGGGAACTTTTAAGTGCTCCACTGACCTTCTTTCATATGCCTCCTTTTGCTACAAAGATAAGGACCACAAGGTTTGGTCAATGTGGCTTATTCCACAATTTCATTAAGGTTAAGGCGGGAAAAGGGCTCAAACTGAGCTGTTCCACCACCAACGAGGAGTGCAAAATATATCAGTACAAGTGAGTGTTTTCATGTCCAATAGATGAATAGATCAACCATAAGAAGGCCATTACATGAGGGGTAGGGGAATCCAGTAAATCATAATCACTCTGAATCCCTTGCGTTTCTTGCCAGATGTTCCGCAACTTAATTCGCCAATCTGCTCTTGTGAATTAAAAATTACCCCCCAAAAAAATAATACCCTCTCCCCCTTCCTCCTTGTTGCTGATAATGTGATTTTATATTACTACTGCTAGGTTTTACTCGCTTTGCCCCACTCCCTCCCCCGTATAAAAAATTACTCGCGTTGCCACTCCCTCACCCCTATAAAAAATGGCTCATATTCTGGCTATCAAGGCCAGAAGACGGGAGTACCCCTTTTTAGTCTTTTTCCATACCGGGTTTATTCCAGTACTTGTATAGTTGTATGACTTGTATCGGGGGAGGATCTTCTCCATTGCGGTTTTGCACTGGAGCCAATCCTATCCGTTGGGATTGTGGGGGACCATAGGGGGGTTTTCTTATGTTACCATCCACACCACACATTACCTCACTGGCACAAAAAATAATGGAGAAGATCTTGCTTCGTTGTCCAAAAAAAGAAGAAGGAAAAAGCAGGAAACTTTACAGTTTCTCAACATAAGAGTTCCAGTTATCTTAAGCAACTATAGGGAGGCAAGCCAAGACTTTAGCATCGAAGTCAATGAGCATGTTTGAAAATTTATTGAAGACTACGAATGAGATGAATGAGCATTGTACATCAACTGTCAAGTATCAACACATCCAGAAGTCTAATCACTTTAACTCAACTCTATTGTATTTAAAAGTTTACTGAAAAGTGACTTACTCTTAGTATCTACCATCTCTTAGGGAGTAAATCTTACAATCCCTTACAATCTACAGAATGATGTAAATTGAGTACTTTCCACCAGAAACCATAGCATTGTCCTCTAGAATCACACACAACTACAGAAGTATGTACTGCGGAAAGAAATATGCAGTTTAAGCCAGGGCACAAATTAGTATTGTTGCAGCCGACTACTTTGACAGGAAGGGCATTGAGAAGAATGCTTTCATTAAGAAATCCGATGAATCACAGAACCAACTGATTGACAATTGTAGAATAGTGAATTCATGTATTCAAAATTCAAGACTGAATATTCGAGTAAACTGAGACAATCTACTACCCCCTCCCGGCCTCACGCCCTAAAAAAATAAATCAAGTTTCTAACTCCAAGAAGGTATTGACTACTTTTTCCTGGCAAAAATCAGTGTAGTAACCAGTGCCAACGACCAAACCTTCTTCCTGCGCAAGCCTTTCAATTTTAGCCTGAACTTTGTCTCCTCCAACTTGACTTGGTTCCAACAAATTACAGGCAACCTCAACTAAGCCCTTACCATGAGCAAGTCCCATAGCCTGTACTGATAAAAGTCCGCCTCCCCTCTCACTAACGCGCTTTGCAATCTTCCGAGCAGAAGAAATGTCAGTTGAAAATACTGGGACATTATAGTTATCCACCCATTTTGTTGTCCCAACTACAACAACACCCTTTGATCGTTCAACTAGATTTGGCCCTTCATCAGGATCTATTGGTAGATGCTGTGAGTTGGGTCCCCCAGCCCAGATGTTCCCTTCAGTATTAGGGCTAAAATACCCAAGCTCTCTTCTAATTGAAGCGAGGGTTTTCCCACTCTCATGTGCTGCTCCATAGAGGAAGGTTGGAACTGCAAGTATGAATAGATACTATAAGCAAATGTTTAACATCCAAACATGTATTCAATATACTCTACTTGCTACCTGTTCTTATCCTAATCTATGGTACGTTGGGAATTCTTTGAGGTGTCCACTAAGTAGTTCTGAAAACCTCAACGATTTTGCAAAGTAGTTCAGGATGCATATATATCCCACTCCCACACACGATATAGCTCAAATGCATATACTCTAAGGTAGGTATAAGGTACAATGCGCAAGAACAGGAGAGGGCATACATAGTGAGGCACACAGTCAAAGATCAATTGGGCATTAGAGGTACTACAAAGGCCGCATTCAAAGGGTCGGGCCTCCCGCTATGATGGTCAATGCATGTCATCCAATGTCACCAAAATAAACAATACAACACTTTTCTGGCCGGTGCACTTTCATGATCGTGAGAATAAAGAAAGGCATAGCTCATCATCAACTTGCCATCTTTGGTTACTTTTTACCCATAATTAGGAAGAAACCAGTAAAGCACATGGTAGATGCAAGTTCAAAACAACAGAAATTTCTACACGAAGGGAGGTCCTGATAACAAAGCTCATTAGATGTCAAAACTGGCTCCCAAGCTGTTCATATCGCACGAAACATAATATAAGCAGCGACCATTATCTGAACAAGTTCACTTTAAAATCTCATATAAGGAAAATAAAAACCCTTCTCTAATTGAGGATCCGGAAAATTCAAAATCCCTTTCTAATTAAGGATGAAGGAAGAATACCAACCTTTCAGACTAGTGCCGAAATCTGACGCCAGAGATCTTGCAATGGAAGATGCTTGCTCCAGAGAACTATCAGCCAAAGGGTGAAAACAGATATGGTCCACAACACCGAGTCGAGGGTGGCTTCCACGATGTTTATCCAAGTCCACTTGTTCAAAAGCCGATTGAACCATGGCGAATACGGCTTTATTTAAATGGCACGACTCTAAAGATGACTTTGGATCGATCTTAGAGACAAGTGTATAACCAACTCTGTTGTAAATTTCATCAACAAACTTATTAACAATTCTAGCTTGGGGGAAAAGCTTTGCGGCTTGTTCAATCGACTCGAGGGCAACCTTATTGCGGCTTTCTGATATGTAGACTTTGCAACAAGCAAGCATTAGCTTCAACATTTTATTTTCCCCCAAAAGAGTTCCTACCTGTAAGGAAGATCAATCACTGCCAAAGTTAGCTTCAGTACATCCCACCACATAAAAATAATGACTATCTCATGAAGATATGGAGTTATGGACCACACTTTGTAGTTCTCAATGTTATATCATTATCAACATATGCCATGTCATGGTAGCTCTCACATTCACATCCACATATTTTAAGAACCGACCAATTTACAAATGCACTAAGATTCCAGATTATCAGGACACTAAAGTTCATACTCAAATCCTACTTGATTTACGAAAATCCCTTAGATATCCCATCCAAGTTCACAAAACAAAACAAAAAACACTAGAAAGTATGCATTGATGCTGCTTAATTCTGGGTATTATTGTGCATCACAAACTAAGAGAGAAACAGATCTTTACTCTCCTTGTCAAAGAGAAAGATCATGAGCTCCTTACCCTTCACCACAAGGTGCAAGAATAAATGCAATATCTGATATAGCAGGTAAATGAACACTAACTTACTAAGATGCATTGGCACATTGCAACAATGTCATTTTTTTTTTTTCATTTTTCACTATGACATTACAACAGATGTAAATGCTTTTAACAGTTGACAAGCGAGTATTCTAGAGTGTCTGGCCAAAAAGACATAAACAAGTAATCAGTCACTTCCTGAAGTCAAGCAGTCATAATAAGGATTAAAGGATAGGACTACCACGGCATTATTGCCAAAAAAAAAAAAAAAAGAGCAGCTTCTTATATGCTAAGTTCTACTACAATCACATAATGCAACTGGTCTAATTCTAACTAAACTATGAACTAGCCTAATAAAGGTACTTCACATGAAAATTTATTCTAACAGGATAACTCAAAAAATACTCTTGCGATTCTGCCTGCAGAGAGAAAAAGAATTAACAAGGAAGCAAGGAATAAAATCGAAGAGCTGAAAACAAAAATGTATTCCCTTAGGCTTTTAGAAATGGAATCCACAATTGCAGCAATGAATGATGAGAGGAAGGTCATTGAATCTGTACTTGAGGAAAAAAAGAATGAGATCACAATGCTGACACAACGGACTAACTCAAGCAGCATGATGCACCCTCAAGATGCTGCTCTCAGAGAGACAATTAAGAAGCAAGAAGCAGAAATTGAAGACCTCAAGCTCCACTCGAACACGTCTTTGAATGGACAATTGGTTTCTGTTACTACAAGAAGTAACTCCTCATATGGTGACACAAACAAGGAGGGAGAGACCTACAAAGTAGATGATGCGAATTTGACGAACTCTACAAATATCCAATACGATCCCAACAATCCATCTGTCAGAGCACTGAATGAACAGGGGGAGCAAAAGATGGAGGATGCTAAGAACAGAGATGAATATTTGACGGATAAAGTGGCAGATCCTCAAAGGAAGCAAGGTTCCGGAGAAAGAAGTTTTTCCCCGGCCCAACCGCCTGCCTAATTTGACTTCCCATTCTCGATGCTAACCAGTTCAGAAGTACTAGCTTCAACCTTTCCACTAGAGGCTTAAAGTAAAGGCTCCGATGATCTTGTGATCAGGTCATTCTTTTTTCCGAGAACGATCTTATCTATCAATCATATGTAATTTCACTCGTTATTTTGAACTGCTCGTCCCTTCAGAACCGCAGAAAAAAGCTCAGCTCCAAAGAGGCATGGGAAAGAAAACAAATAGCTCCCTTCTTCTCGGGCTCTTCCTGCCTTGAAGAACCTTCTATTTCGGATAGGAAGGAATAGATCGCTTCTTTTTAAGTTGTAATCTAATATTGGTCTTAGAGCACAAAGCCAAAGAAACAAGCAAAGGAGACATCTATGGAGGAAGGACAGAGGTGAGAGCAGTGAAGTATCTGACATTCCTCAAGACAAAGAAGCCCAAGGGCATGAATTCAGACTGAAAGCAAAAAGAAGGCATTCCAAGGGAAAAGATGGAGAGATTCTATGAGAAATCGAAGATTGGGGTATCCACACACTATGCGCATTTGTAATGGGGCTGGAAACACTGGTGATGCTGGTCTACAGATGATGACATATGAAGGTTCTGACACTAAGAATGAGAAGATGATGCCAGTGCTTGATAACAGTGATTCTCAGGCACGGATGAATGACGGCCAAGCTAAAAAGGAAAAGGCTGTCACCGAACAAGAAGAGAAGGAACAGAGTTCTTTAAGAATGCGGCAGGGTACTCAAGAGACAGAAGAGAAGGATGATCAGGATAAACCAAATGGTAGAAGATGGCGGAAGGGCAAATACTACCACTACTGAAGATGACACCGCGAAGCAGAAAACTGGAGAAACCGGCAATCATGTTAAGTACCAAGAAATGACTGGAATGACAGAAAATTCAAATAGGACAGGTCTTGATAAACAAGAGAACGGTGACCAAGTACCTGAAAAAGAAGAGGCAGAGAGTGAAGACGCAGATGACAACGAAACTCGTGAACCCGAGATTGATAGAGATGACATCAACTCATCAAAAGGTTCTCAGAATCAGATCAAGAGGAGTAAACCGAAGAGACTGAATTTTAGGCTAACATATAAGTGATTTCAGCAATTAGATGTAGAACCCTTGAATTTTAAGAAACAAAACGAAAATGTTGAAGCAACAGATCAGTTTTTCCGAGATACTATTTCATGCCCATCCGCCCCATTTTTGCCAAACACAATTGATTCCCCTTTACCAAAGGCTAACTCGCTCTAAATTAGAAAATGCAAGTGTCCAGACACTTATCTTTTCACTCTCTGCCCTTTTGCAAGACCTAACGTCTTGACTGAAAACATCGATCCCAAAAAACTGCAGTGATGCAACTGTCATAATACAGGGTTACGAGTAATTTACACAACTTGTGACGGATACCCAGATAGCCATTAGACCCAACTCTTCAGGGCCAACGTCTATAAGAACCATTGTTACCCAATCATAAGACTGATGTTCTTCAATTCTAGTGAATCATGAGACTGACAATGCCCATCCAAGCAACTAAAGCTAGTACGAGTATCATACAGTCAAAACCTCATACTCGTACAAAGAAATCGAACAAAGCCGATGCTCTCATCAACCGTAAAATAGCGAAATGCTTAGGGCAACCTTATTCCTGCAACTTTGGTGAGTTGCAAGTGAGTTGCAACCACAGTTGCAGGGATAATGTTGTTGCAACTTTGCTAAAGTTGCAAGATGGGGTATTCATATGAATACCTCAACTTGCAACTTTCTCTTTCTTCTACATTAAATTTTTGGTCATTATTTTATTTTATTTCTTCTCAAAATTGTAACATCTAAGCTTTTTTATAAAAATAAAATAATTGAAAATTGGAATACATAATAAATGTGCACAAGTTTAAAGGAGTTGTAACAAAGTTGTAGGGTTAAGGTGGAAGTGGAAATAGAGTTGCAAGCTGATGTGGCATGCATTAAAATTTGTGTATAGTTGCAAGTAAGTTGTAGGGATAAACTTGCCCTTAAACGTTTTTGTTCCATTGAATCTAACTAAAATTTTAGCTAAACAACGATAACACAAACTCGGCCTGAAAAATATAAATTCTCATTTCTGTAAATAAATCTTTTGTATGTCAAAAACAACAAGAAAAGTTACACCTTACAACTAGTTACAAAATCAAAACTCAGTATTTTGGGCACCACCCAAATTCGGAAACCCGTCATACTCCAACTTAACACCCAAAGTAGCACAAACAGCCTTAAACTTCCTCCTAACACTCTCCAAAACATCATCTTTACTCTCATCTTCAGGGTCACCAACATGCATACTCTCAACCATCTCCTTCATTTGCTGCACACTTTTCTTAACCCTTTCGGAAAAGCAGGTTGGGTCGAGGGTGATTGCCTTGGCCCAGATGGATACAAGGCCTTTGTAAAAGCCCACTTCTTCTCCGAACTTGAAGCCTTGTTTTAGGCCCACTAAGTGTCCGTCTGTGTGGCCGAGGTTGAGGCCCGTTTTGTAGCCGTCTGTGTAGCCTTCGTGGATGTGCGTTGTTTCGAGATTTGTGCATTGGGTGAATGGGTCGGGAACGGTGGGGTCCATTGGGGTAGGGAGGGATGGGGGAGGAGGAAGAGAGAGAGTGGTGTACCTGTTGTTTTTGTTGGCCTTGTGAGGTGAAGCGCGCGTGGGATTGCCGGCGAGGATGAGGGGTGGTTGGTGAATTCTTTTTTCTTTTCTTTTATTGTGAATGCTGGAGATAGTAAGCAGAAAAGGTGACGATTGAAGGAGAATATTCTGACCAAAAAAAAGAAAAGGGAAGGGGCATTGGGAACTACAGTGAATACAGATAGCGAAGGAGCGAAGGCAACTGGCAAGTGTTCGACAGGAGCTATTTGATTTCACGGTGATATACAAGCAGCCACGCTAAATTAAGATCACAAAAAATGAGAGCAACTTTGGTGTCCCAAATCAGAGTACCACTTCAATCTCGACAGTTCATAATTTATTGATGCATTAAAATAAAATGAATTAATAAATCATCAAAGGATGAGATTGAAGTGTTATACGATTTGGGACACCATTTGAGACACCAAAGCCTCCCTGACAAAGGATTGTGTGAAGTCGTTTCATATATGAGACTGGTTAGTAATGATCACTCGACTAGATAATAATGAACCCTCGGATACATAATAATAAACCTTCGCCTACACAATAATGACCTCTATTACCTGGTCTTATGTAAGAAACAGATTCACACAAATTTTTCTAAACAAAGATAACACAAACTCACCCCGTAAAATATAAATCTGGAGTAGTTTTTTGTTTTAAAAGAACTTGCATTTGAACAATATTTTACATTAGTTCAGGATCGATTTATTAGATTCTATATAATTGAATTCTGGTATCTTTTTTGATGATTTTTTTAATATTTGAATTTACATTTGTAATTTGAGAGTAATTTTATTATTGGTCAAACCAAAATAAATCGGGTATGCATATATCATAGTTATTCATAAGGAGTATTTTGCAAAGTTTTATTTGGTGTTAGTCTTATACTTTGCATGTTGGTAATAATATTTTTTCCTAGTTGTGTGTCTTTTAATCGATAATTATTTAAGCAGATAACAATTTAATGAAACAAAACTTCAACATTCTTTGTCTCGTAAACACAAATAGCATAATCATACAAACATTACTTATATTATTTTTTTTTGGAAAATGGTTCAATCATCAATCAATCAATATATATCTTATACATATATATATAGGAGGCATGTTTCAGAAGCTCTAAAGCATGCCACATAGGAGAGAGTGCACTATAGTTATTTTTCAGGAGCTCTAAGCTATGCCATTAGGATAGAGATCTCTTAACTATGCCACATAGGAAATAAAAAACACCAATAAAAAAGCGGAACAAAAAGAAATCAGAAACAAATAAACTAAAAAGAAAATCAGTGCGTACTGGAAGCGTAATGGCCTTTAGTTGTTGATCATTTGATCTAATAAGTTTTGGCGTGGAAAGAAAAGGTTTAGATCATTTAAACTTAATCACTTTCAACTAATGGATCAACTTAATTATATCTCAACTACTAATGTGGAGACTCCTAAGTCCTAACGTAATGCACTAATGCTTTTAAGGATAGATATTCTAATCCTTATCACCACGTGAGGCACGTAGTATATATTAGATTCATTGCACCCCAATTCTTTACACGTTCTTCAACATTTTTCCTCTTCTAATTTCTTTTCTTCGTGGCTTGCTCTTTTTTTTTTTAATATGAATGCCTTATATCGCAAAATATTCAATGTGACTGACAAAGATTGATTCTATTTGCAGGTCTAATTGATTCAAGGAAACAGTCCAAATGAAAAGTTTTTCCTAAGAGTATTTGTTTTCTGATGAAAACTGCGGGGTACAAGTTCTATTAGATTAGTGTTTTAATGTATGGAAGAGAAAGTATATAACTCTTTGTTTCATAAAGGATTATGCTATATAGCTATGTGGTTAACTGTTAGAAAAATGTTGTATTAAGAACTTTCATTTTGCCTTAAGCTTCACTATGTCCCCTAATGCTTCTGGTTTCTTATGTCCCCATAATGCTTACGGCTATGATTTTGGCACAATATATTATTACAAGGTACCATCAATTTTCTTTACAGCTTTATAAATGTGGTAGACTCATACAATATTGTCCTATTCTTTGATGCTCCATTTTTATTAGCAAAAATATTGTTCACTTAAGTAACAGATTTAATAATTATTCTTCTTGCAAGAAAGATAATGAATTATGGTAGTAGCAAACATCTAATCAAGCACAAAGCATATACATGCTTGAACAAGCTTTAAAGTTTTGGGCCTCCTCCATTCTTTTTAGGGTCATTAAATAAACATGACTTAGACTATATATGGCGTGTTATATGTACATAAAGGTTTCTATTATATTGAGAGTACAAGAGGACTTCGAAAGTTCATTATCCATCCTCAAATCTATGTGACACGGTTTATGCATAATAAAACGTGGTTACTAAGGAACAAATATGTACGAAAAATTCCTAAGTAACCCATTTTATCCATTAGTGATCATTTTTCATCACGCTGTATATACATATTAGTGGTCGAAACAACGCAAAGATATTAATAGACAAACACAAAAATATGGAAGATGAAAGTGTGAACAAGGTGAGTAAAAAACTCAATTAAGAAACATTATAATACTAAAGCGTTAAGAAAAAAATCATGAACCCATCTAAGGGAGGCATAAACAAAGATTTGTAATTGAAGCATGATAGACATATTAATTTTTTATACAAATGAATTAAAAAATATAATAAAAAATGTAAGCCATTAATAATAGACCGTGCATCGCACGGGCAAGAAAACTAGTATCTATCTATCTATATATATAAAACTGGCATTTTTCTTGAGCTCACAGCGCGCCACGTAGGAAAAGAGGGAAAAAAAAGAACTTAATTTCTTTTATGAAAAAAAAACCAACGTAAGAAAAAGCCTAAACTAAATTTTCTTTTTTAAAAAATTTCAGAAAAGAAAATAGAAAATTGATATGTTTACAATCGTTTGTGAAAAGAAAAAAAAAGATGAAAGTGATAAAATTTGCAATCGTGAATAAGAGTTCAACGAGGTAAATTAAAATATATCCAAGTAATTGTGATAAGTTAGTTTACAAGAGATTCACATAAGCTCAAAGACCCATTGTTTATCTGCATAACATATGCCCTATGTGGCTATAAGTATCTCTGGACTGTCATTCAAAATTGCACCTTGCATACAAAACGTAATTGTTTTTGTTTACGTTTTAATAGCTACTCCGTATAAGTAAATGCTTACCTTTGCTTTTGTTTTCGTTTTTATTTGACTTTGTATAGTAGTTAGGCACTAAAATTGTAATGTGGTGTCCGTGGAAGTTTCGTATACATTGTGATGTCAATATGTCATGTACAATGATTCTCATGATGTTTCTTTTTGAATTGCAGGAACAAATTGTTGCTTTGGGAGTCCAGTAATCTACATGGTCTTATATAATCAACAAATATCGTTTGGTGTGACTGCGTGAGAATAGTGCTACGTATTCTCCTCTATTGTTTGTATATGTCATGGCTAACATAATTGGTCACTAATATTCTCAAATGATTTTGTGTGGTAAATTCCTTTCGGCTCTTAATGTCGATATATTATATCTCAAATGGCTTTAATTTTTGTTCTCCTACGTCCTCCTTTTGAATTCGTACTAATCGATTCATTTCATCTATCTCTATCTAGGCTTGAGTTGACACAACCAACATAAAAAATGATGTTCCTTTCTTTCTCTAACATGTTTCAACTCTTTTCTTCCTCAATAGGTTTCTACATGAAGATCTTCCTAGCAAATGGTCATCGCAAGCTCCGGCTACTTCATAAAAAGTGTAGTAGCGTGGATTAGGAGTTTAGAATTCATTTTTATTTTTATTATTTTTATTATTAGCTTGAACATGCATTTCATTGACTCTACGTTTGATTCTTTGTTTCCAATTGGTTGTCTGATTGATAATTTGATAACTATCTCCATCAGTGTTGGCTGTGTTTTTCAAAATTTCGGCAATGGACTGAAGTAACACATGCATGTTTGGAGTTACCCCTCAAATATTGAAATACATTATTTTGACAATGCAAGTACTGAAATGATATGACGCTTTTTAGGCGACTGTAAATTTTTGAGAGATGTAAATTCACATGTGTGATTTCTCAAGTCCGGAAGAGAAAAACGAGTCATTGCAGAAAAACGAAGCTCCTAAGGGCGTCAAGCTGTGAGGTTATGTTAAACTCGAACCACGGAGAGGTGTTACAAGCTTGTGAGATCCAACCCAAAACCAATTGGCAATGGGTGGAGGACTCACTACACTTATAAACACCTCTAACTCTTTTCACACAACCAATGTGGGACATTTTGTCACCACAACACATACACATATTATATGTCCTTATTACCAACAAAGGTCCTCCCTCTTCAATGTGGGAGGACATTCATAACAGGTTACTTTGCCTTACTCAATGGGTGCACATTCTGCTAGCAAGATCTCTTCATATATAATTCTTAAACGCAGCAGAAGTATTATAGATAGCATGTGGTTGCGCTCTTTTGATTTACAAAACTCAATAGTGTTGATGGTAGTATTGTTCGGAGCTGATTACCACTTGATCAGTCGTCAGAGTTTTAGCTAATTTCATTTTGTTAAAATAAAACTAGAATGTAAAAGAAACTGCTTTTAAAATAATCAAAAAGAAAAAAGTTTTACCAGCAACTCAGCAAGAGATTAAGAAGCGGCTTTATGCAATTATATTGGCTTTGAACTCTTTGGAGTCACACGTTATACGTAGTGTAGTGTTATAAGATGTTATCCTAAGCAAATTATTATCTCAAAATTTTGTTACATATGGGAAAATGACAAAAAGGTCTTCAAGATGATAATAGCACTACAAGGATAATAAACCAAAATTATGTGAAAAATTATCCGTTCATTAGAAGTGGAATATCAAACAAACACAACTTCTTTGGAAAAGCTTTCATATATAAAGTCTGTACCACGTTAGCAATCCCATAATTTTTCGTAAACTTCTTCTTTGTAAAGAGTCCCATCTTTGTCTTGATCATAGAAAGTGTTATCACGATATCTAGCAATCCCAGCGGTAATGTGATTGCCTTGGTTAATTATTATCGTCGTTATATCAATTTATTCTTATGTTATGCGCATGCATGATGCATCCATATAGTTTCTTTATAATTTCTTTGTTTACTTCTGAATATAGATCATGTCGTTATGTTATCATTTATGTACTACTCATTCTTTTGTGAAATCTTGCAACTTTAATTTTAGAGTTTCAATTCCTTGCTTGAGCTACTGACAATGGCAAGGCTTAACTCCCTTTATATAGGTTTTATCAAGTGGTTGAATTTAATACTAATTATGGAAGTATATGTCACGTATTTACCTTTGCATAAATCCGATATCTTTAGAGGAGATGTTGAAATTTGTGATGTGATTACATTTTTTACGTCGAGAGTAATTTTTCTTTGTTGCTCAGATTAAGGGATGAGCATATATATATGCAAATATAGAGTTACATTGTAGTTTGTTTATTTTATTAATAGTTCAGCATTTTTCAGTTCAATTTAGTATGATTCAATTCAATATTTAATTGAAATCATAGACATAGAAACCCCATGGATTCGTTGTTGCCTTTTTTCTCTTAATCTCTAATTTTTCTATTTAATAATGGGATGGCCATGTGAAGTACTTGAGCATCATATATCTACCAAGTTAAACAAAAGCTATAGAAAGAAGCTCTAAACATACGAGTAAGATTACAATCAAAACAAGGAGTGATTATTGGATTATAGACCAATGAGATTTCTAAATATAGTTTAAATCCTTCAAAAAATCTCTTTAATCTGTCTACTATTTTTAGGCACTAAAATATTTTGTTTAATTTAAATGAGTTCATTTTAGGTGATTCCTTACTCACAAATCTCTAATTTAATTCATTTTAAGAGAGATCTCACTCACAAATACCACGTATATTAACATTTGTTTTAGAAAAGCTTGGAAAAATTATTGTGCTTCTAATTGTAACTGATAAATATTTTTACTTGCTAAACAATTTGTTATATCTAAAGACTTTCTACTAATTTCAAATGCTAATAAAAACCAATTCAATGCAAAAATTTATATTTAAATTTAAGAAAAGAATATTCTGATAAAATAAGTAAAATGAAGAATGCAATATATCATATAAAATTGTGCTCCGTGCAACGCACGGGCAGGAAATCTAGTATATATATAAAGGTGAGTTTTTTGGAAAGCTCTGAGCTATGCCACATGGGACGGAGCGCTCTGAGCTATGCCACATGGGCAGATAGAGGACCAATTTAGGAGCGACAACAAAACAAAAGTTCAACAAAATTAATACAGATTTTTTTTTTCAAATGAATTAATTTTATAAGTCTGCTCAAAAAGGGAGTAAAAAAACAATCGCAAAATATAGTTAGTTAGTACTTACGTTTGTTTTGTACTCAAAGTAGGAGAATTAAAAGTTCAACCAAAAATTATCCTCTCTGAAAAATTATCCACATGCCACGCATGATGTTCAATTGTTCAAACTTTCCATTCAGATATGATTCAAAAGATTTTAACAAATTTTATATTAAAGAGTCTCATTCCTTCTTTTAAGCCGTGCGACTTCCGAACCAACACAACTACGGTGTGAAATATTGAGTATATAATAATAGTCCAACTCTCCTCATCTTATAGTATTTCTTCATGGTTTTACTTTTTTTAGGACCTGCGTTTGTTATTTTCTTTTTATTGTTGTATTGGTATCACATGGCTACATATCACAATGTTCATGCTTCTCCATGATGAACTTGCAATATAATGTAGCTTTAATATATTATCATCATCAAGGTGTTCATCTACGAGTACGTATTTACCGGCCTATTCTTTAATTTAAATTGTGTTGCAGGTTTCGTTTTAAGGTATTTTATTTTGCTGCTTCTTTTTATAAACTATCTAAGCTATAGGTTCGTTGTTATTATGAAGACAAATGAACCATAATGTTTGGATGCTTTTGTTATGCGTTTGGTTCAGCTTATGCATACTGATCTCTATCTAATTATCTTTTGTCATCTTCGCGAACCATATTAGGCTTGCATTATTAATATTGTTGAAGTTTTTACATTTGTTTCTATAATTTTGCGGTATTTTATTCAAGTTTTTGACAATAAGTATAATTGTTCCCTACAAGAGAATTTCTTTTCATATATTCAAGACCAAAGTGGCTCAGTGGCTCCCGGATTGTGGCAAGGTTACGTTGTTGCTCTTTCATCACAGAAATTCAGGAGACCGTTGCCACTACTGGTCTATATCATACGATGGTCTGATCATACGGATCTTTGGGTGATGATGAGTTGATGACAGACTTCCATGCTAGCCAGTTACAACAAGCAAGTTAACTTGCTTACATTGCATGCATATTAACTATCTCAACCTTAACCTGTACGTAGTGCTGTAGTACCATACTTTAAAAAACAACCAAAAAGTTTAGAAGAAAAGCAATACAAGAAAATGATATAAAATTTTAATTATCCCGAATAAGAAACGAGAAACAATATATAGACTTGCATGGAACTTATTTTGAGATGCTACAAGAAAAATTACTCATTCCCCTACATAATAACATCGATGGTCAATATGATCAATCCACCAAAGAAAGTTTCACGTAAAATGTCACGGGCTATGAATTTCTTAGCTCATGCGCGTTGATTATTATTGGACGAAAAAATTATCTCTCCAATAAAGTTCTTCTTACAATGCAACACGATTTCTATAGGAATTGTATACAATATGGGGGACTTCCTCATGTGAAATATGCCAAGAGCCAACTCTTTTATTATTAAAAAAAAATATTGCAACTTAGAAAAAAAACTAATCTAGATTTTGTTTTAAAAGAATCAATTTAGATTAGTGGATAAAAATACAGAAGTTAATGAGAAAAAAGTGAGATAAATTAATGTGTACGCACACTGATGAAAAAATTGAGATAAACTAACTTTGTTGAAAGAAAAATGACTTTCTCTCTCTAAAAATTTCTCTCTCTAAAAATTTCTCTCTCTAAAATCTCTGGTTTAGGTTTCTCCCTATGCTGAGCAATGGCTAAGACATGAAGAGGCAGGGGTCGAGGAAGGGGGATTAGTAGAGTTTTAACGCCACAAACACAACAACAAACACATCTACCTGAAAATGAATCAACTAGATCTCAACAAATGGTTCCGCAAACTGAAGATGCGAGAACAACGAAAACAATAGAACAGATTCAAGGAGTTATTCCTTTTACGTTGGGAGGAAGTACGACTGGTACACCACAACCTCACCCAGTTGCTGATGTGACTACTCCTAATGTTGATGTCAGGGAGGATGACAATAGTCACTCTCATGAGGAGAATACACAGACGCAAGGGGGTGCTCAAAAAACGTGGAAATCGTTGTTTACGGGTCCTGACTTGAATGAAGATGACTCTCTTGAGTATGTACCTACCACAGGTATGTGAAAATCACTGCTGAAGATATTAAGGATGAGGTTAAATATTGGGGAAACAGTGTAGTTTGTCATGTTTTGGGTGCAAACCCACCTCTTCATGTGATGGATGGTTTCATACGACGGGTTTGGCATAAATTTGTAATAGATAAAATAGGCTCTATTGCTAAGGGCTTATTTATTATTCGCTTTGATACTCTTGAAGGGAAGGAGAAAGCAATGAACTATGGGAGTTTGATGTTTGATAAAAAACCGGTAGTGGTTAAATCATGGAACCCTAATCTTGATTTCTCAGATTTTGATGTCTTCAAAATCCCAGTATGGGTTCAGTTTCCTGGCCTTGACATTAAGTATTGGGGGAGACAAAGTTTGTCCAAGATTGCTAGTCAGCTAGGAAAACCTATTAAGGTGGACAAAGCTACTAGTAAAAGGGAAAAACTTAGTTTTCCAAGAATTTTGATAGAAATGGCTTTAGCAACAGAAATTAAAGAAGAGATTGCATTTGAGAATGAACTTGGTGGCATTGTGAAACAAGCAGTGCAATATGAGTGGAAGCCAGTACAATGTACTGAATGCAAATTATATGGCCATTCCACCTCTGAATGCAGGAAGTTGAAGAATCAGAATGATGATGTGGTCGATGATGAAAAGGTGAATGAACAGGATGACAATTTTGATAATGTGAATGACAGTCAACATGTTCAAGGAGAGAAAGCTAAAGAAAATGTAGAGGGGAGTAGTACACAGAACCAGAATTCTTTTACTGCTCTTGAAAGAATTCAGAGTGATACAGCTATGGGGAACTTGGGATTCATTTCTGTTGCTGCTCTTTCTACTGAGCCCCGAGCAAATGATGAGATCATGAAGAATCTACCTGGTAGTAAGGTACCATCTCCTCCCCCTTTAGATGGATAACTTACTCATTTGGAATGTTAGAGGTGTAAATAATCCGAAAAAACAAAAAATGTTTTGAATTTTATTATGAGTAGAGATGTTGGTTTTGTAGCTTTACTAGAAACAAAACTCAAAACAAAAAACATTAGCAATTTTGTTAGTTTGTTCAGTAATTGGTCTTTTAGTACCAATTTCAATAAACACCCAAATGGTAGAATATGTATAGTTTGGCTACCTAATGTTTTTGATGTCAATATTGTTTATGTCTCTGATCAACTCATTCACTGTAAAATATATCATTGTGCTACTGGAAAAGCTTTCTGGTGCTCAATAGTATATGGTCTAAATGAGCAACGAGAGAGATGTAGATTATGGAAAGACTTATTAGATTGTGGAGGCAATCTTAATGAGCCATGGATGGTATCAGGAGATTTCAACAATGTGTTGAGATTTGATGAAAGAATTGGATCTCAAATCACTGTAAATGAGATCAAAGATATGAAGCAATGTGTTGAGTCATGTGCCCTGAAAGATATGATGAATATTGGTGCCTTTTACACATGGAACAACAAGCAAGATGGTGTGCATAGAGTTTACTCTCGAATAGACAGATCCATGTCGAATGATAATATGATGATGGAATTTCCAGATTGCAGAGTGAACTACTTACCTTAAGGACTTTTTGATCACAGTCCTGGTCTTATTTCTGTTTTTAATAAGAGGAAACAGAGTAAGAAGCGTTTTAAATACTTCAATATGTGGAGTAATGCTGAAAACTTCCATGAAATTATTGAGAAAAGCTGGGAAGTTGAAGTGAGAGGTACTCCAATGTATAGAGTCATTACTAAGCAAAAGAAGCTCAAATCTGTTTTGAGTGAACTGAACAGGACAATGTTCAGTGATATTGAGAAGAAAGCACTGCAAGCAACTCAGGACCTGTATGAATGTCAACTGAAACTGCAGAAACAACAGAGTGATTTAAACTTGATAGCAGAAGAAAAGGAGTTAGCTAAGCAGTGTGCTTTTGTTTGTAAAGCCAGAGATGACTTCCTCTATCAAAAAGCAAAAGCTCTATGGCTTAAGGAGGGAGATCAAAATACTGCTTTCTTCCATGCCTGTATCAAAAAGAGGCAGTACAGAAATGCAGTGTTCAAAATAAGAGATGAAAATGGTGTCCTGTATACTGATGAGAATGATATTAAAGGAGCCTTTTTGAATTATTATATATGAAGTTGCTGGGGACCAAAGTTGAACAAAGATCTCATGTGGATAGCAACATAGTGAGGCAAGGCAAAGTTTTGAATGAAGAGCAAAGAGAGGCATTAAGTTGCTCATTCTCACCTGAAGAGGTCAAAAAGATTATTTTCTCCATTCCAAACTGCAAGGCACCTGGCCCAGATGGATAAACCAGCAAATTCTACAAGGATAGCTGGAACATCATTGGCAAAGAAGTGACAGAGGCTGTGATGAATGTCCTTAATACTGGGAAACTTTTAACTGAGGTAAATAACACTTCTTTATCTTTGATACCTAAAGTTAAATGTCCTGTGTCTGTAACTGATTTCAGACCAATTGCATGTTGCAATGTGATATATAAATGTGTGTCAAAAATGCTATGTAATAGGTTGAAAAATGTCTTGCCTTATGTGATTTCTGATAATCAAAGTGCCTTTATCGAAGGGAGAGTTATAGTTCATAACATTCTCATTTGTCAAGATCTAGTAAGACATTTCAATAGGAAATCATCAAAACCACAGGCTTTCTTAAAGATTGATCTCAAGAAAGTATATGCTCTGTGGATTGGTGTTTCATTGAAGAAATGCTCATGGCCTTACACTTCCCTTGGAAGTTCATCAAGTTAGTTATGATATGTATCTCTTCTCCAAGTTTTTCTCTGCAACTGAATGGGGAAAATTTTGGTTTTTTCAAAGGCCAAAAGGGATTGAGACAAGGTGGCCCTATCTCCCCACTCTTATTTGTTATTGTCATGGAATATCTTTCTCGAATTCTCCAAATGGTTGCCAGAATGAATGAATTTCAGTTCTTCCAAAGATGTAAAGAGATGGCTCTTAACCATCTGTGTTTTGCTGACGATTTAATCATGTTTTGCAATGGTGATTATTAATCAGTCCTTCTTTTGTTGAGAGGTTTTGAAACATTCTCCCTTGCTTCTGGTTTGACTGCAAACAAACAGAAATTTGCTGCTTATTTCTGCAATGTAGAGAATGGAGAAAGAATGAGAATACTACAAGTCTCTGGTTTTTGTGAAGAGTGTCTACCTTTTAGGTACCTAGGGGTACCAATTAATGCAAAAAGACTCTCTATCAAAGATTCTGAATGTCTCATTGAGAAAGTTACTATGAGAATTAGAATGTGGAGCTCTAGGCACTTGTCATATAGTGGTAGATTGGTCTTGGTAAACTCAGTCCTAATGGCCCTATTCTCATATTGGGCATTTATTTTTATTATTCCTAAAGCCATTTTGAAAGGAATTATAAATGTTTGTAGATCATTTCTGTGGGATGGGAAAGCATCTACAACAAGAGTACCCCTTGTTAATTGGGAGAAAATTTGCAGAACAAAAAAACAGGGTGGTCTTGCTGTTAGAGACTGTTTTATTTGGAACATTGCAGCTATTGGCAAGTTGGTCTGGAATGTTGCTTGTAAGGAGGATATACTGTGGATCAAATGGGTTCACCAAGTTTATCTAAAAGATGATGTTTGGTTGAATTATACTCCTAGTACTGATGCTAGGTGGTCTTGGTGTAAAATCTGTTTAGTGAAAGATAAAATCAAAGCTGGTTTCTGTGGTATGCAATGGCTTCATAGCTCCTCAGGAAAATACACTGTGGGGAGTGCATACAAATGGCTTTCTCCTAATCATGGGAGTGTGATGTGGCACAACTGGGCTTGGAACAATTTTAATCTACCAAAGCATTCGTTCATCTGCTGGCTCATGTTGCAGAATAAGCTTCATACAAGAGAAAGACTTTCCAAATTCATGGTAAATATATCTGTGTTGTGTCCTCTTTGTGAAACTGATAATGAAACTGCAGATCATCTTTTTTTCAAGTGTGAAGTGAGCAAGAGAATCCTAAATCTGTGGAAGGAAAAAATGAAGATTTACAACCATCATGATGATGCTGTATGTCTTTGGAAGTGGATATAAAGAAAATTTAAAGGCAAAAGAGATTTCAGGAAGATCTACCTAGCCTGTCATGCTGCTTTAATATATGAGATTTGGAGAGTGAGGAATACTGCAGTATGGGAAAAGAAGATTGAAAAACCAGAAGGTATCATTGCGAGACTCTGTTTTATGATGAAGATGAGAATTGCAAAGCTCAAGCACAGGAAATTGCAAGATATATGGTGCTATGATTTTTTGTAATTTTTATGCTTCGATGTAGTAGGTATTATGAATAGATTAGATGAGGGTTTTGCAAAACTCTATTGTTCCTTATGATGTAAAACGATGACCTCATTGAGGTATGCTATGTTTTTGGAAATAAAATACTTATGTACCAAAAAAAAAAGGACCAATAGATAATGACACACAAGAAAAAAACAAAAATAAAATATGTTGGTTACTACGTACATCTTCGACGAAGTAGGCGATATTGATCAAAGTTATGAACATAAGAGATCATGAAGATAAATTTTTAATCGAGTAATTGATCGGAGTGATAAGAATCACAATCAAAGTATAAGATAAATTTTTAAGACAAAAACAAATTTTACTCCCAACTCATTCTCTAAAAAGTTGTGCTATATAAATAGTCCACTTTTTCCTTATAAAGACGTAGTTTCCAACTTATTTGACTTTTTCCTATTCTTATGCTTTTTCGTTTTTATTAAAATATTAGCTCACATTGTGAAACATCAACTTTTTTCAGTTTAGTTTATTTTAATTCAGTTTAGTTCACTTTTTTCAATTCAATTAAGTTCATTTTTAATTAGTAAATTACATAGAAGAACCATATATTATTCTAAAATAGAAAAAATTACAATATATATAAGATATAAAATTGTGTTCCACATAAGAGTAAAAAACACCGATGAGAAAGCGCCAACAAAAAAAATAAAAAAAAATTCAATAATCAAATAAAATTTACTTCTTTTTTTGGGTGTTAAATAAAATTTACTTTAGTTTGGATGAGAAACGTAAATTAACCAATAGTTATCTCATAAGAGAATTACATGTATTGGGATTATCGGGAAGAGAGAATTCTCTCTGGCCCTTCTCTTCTAATCCTTCGTCCTTTCTCCAGACCCTTTGTCTCTTTGATCAATCGACCATTCGTCCTTCTGAATCTTGTTCATTCTGTATCAACACTGATCATTAAATATGCTACCTTCTATCATCCTGAACCATTTTCTTTCTCAAATTGACAAACTATTCAGATCTCAAAAGCACAGACACACCATGTCCACACCGAATATTATATTTGCTCACCACCGTCCTTAGTTCAACTAGTTTTTGCCCCAATTCCGATCTGGTTTCTTTCTTCAATGAGGGATAGGAGAAAGATGTAAACCACTGACCATCCCTCACCGAACTCTTTACTTTTTTGGTTTTTCTGCCCAGGATTGATTTAGCTTTATGTTTTGTAAATTCCAGTTATTACTGGATTTGAGTTTCATTTAATGGCTGAAGTTAGTAAGCCGGTCATGGAGGAAAACAGGAAGGGAGGAAAACGAAAAAGGAAAAAAATAGATCTTTAGTTCGTTTTTCTCCACAAACTTGATATAATCTGGAGATATTTGATGTAAACTACTTCGTCCCCCTTTTGCTTACTAGGGATGTCATGAGTTGATCTTTTGTTTAGTTTTTTATCCTTCGTTAGTTTATTATTCCCGCCATCTATCTCCTGTTGTAATATTGGATTTACGGGTCAATTTATTTGGTGAATATGTTTGGTGATGAAACACCGTCTGTTGGGATGTCAAGGGTCTTTTTTGTACCATTTTCTTCGGTTCCAGGCTTCTCACCATGGTTTCTTCGGTGAGCTTTTTGCGCGGCTTTATTCTGTTCAAGTTTCTTGATGGATGCTTAGCTTTGTCTACTTCAATCTTCTTGACAAACTTTACTCCAACAAGTGCACTGGTTAGTGCAGGCAGGAAGAAGAAGAAAAAAAAAAAAAAAGAAGGGGAAATTTTGATGTCGACCGGCAAAGCATTATTCGGTGGAACACAAGCGGTGGCCCTTGATACGTACAAGCTTACAATTTTGGTGTCAATCGATTTAGTACTATTCAACTTGGTGCTAGACACGTGTTATTTGAGGTGTCAAGGAAAAGCTAGCTGATGAAAAATCTTAATGTACTTTAGTTTGTAAATAGTTTAGTGCTTAGTTTGAATAAGCTAAGAGGCACCGTTGTGGTTGTAGGTGCCCATGTAACAGTTTAGTATTAGGTCTAGAACTCTATAGCTGTTTGTGAGAGGGTGCAAGGTGATCTGGTTGTACCCCTCCGTCCAAACTGGACGGAACCCTTATCCTTATATAGGGTTGTGCCTCGATCCTTGACACTTTTAAAAAAAATGGATCTGTTCCTGGCCCGGGATAATGGGCTTGGGCCGGATTCATTGGGTTCCCTCTTACAAATACTATTCGGTTCTACAAGTTATGTAGTTCTCTTTTTACTTAGGGTGTTATAATCCCCCGGGATGGGGGTTTTTAAAAAAAAAATGGTATTGGGATTATCGATCCATATAATGATAATTCAAAACTAAATTCTTAAATTGTTTTTTTTACGTGATGTGTTATCAAGCGAAAAATTCTACGACGCTATGTCATAGTGCACTGCACGGTGATGTTTTTTTTTTTATTCCCGAGTCTCATGGTGATGAGTTTAGTAAATTAAACGAGGAGACCAAAATTGAGGAAGGGCGAGTGTATTATAGTTCGTTTCTAACTGTATGCTCATCGGTTTTGTCGGTAATAAAGAATGAGAAAGAGGTGCCAGAGAAATTTGGATAATTTCATTTTCACGTTTTAGTAGTGGCCGCCTTTTATAACGAGATGCAATTGAGAAACTTCGAAATATCAACTTCTTCATTTATTATAGTTTAGGTTAATTGATCTTCAACAAGGCATGCAACTACTTACGATTGCACATGCCACATGGAGATGCTAGGAAAAAAAATAGTTATAAGATGATAAACTAATTAAGAACAAAACACACATTGACTAGAACTCCAATAACGGTTAAACATCAAATATTCTATCTAAAATCTCCAGTAAAGATTTGAGCATCATCAATAGTCAAATTCATTGGTCGATCGTCAAAACTTTTGATATTGTTTGCGCATGAAAGTTTGTAAGTAAAGCTTCGTTCATTATTCAAGTCATCGTAAAGGTCGAACTTATCAAAAACAAGTTAACTAAAAAAATAAGATTGTGTTTTATTCGTCGGTAATATTATCGTTCAATTTTTTTTTAGTTCATTTCAGTATTTTTCAGTTCAGTTTTACTTATAATTTTAATTGCCTTCAATTTTTTTTCAGTACAATTTAGCATCTTTCAGTTTTTTTAATTTCATTTTAGTTTCAGTTCAGATCTTTCCAACCGACCAAAACACACACTAAGTATAAGAGAGTTTTGTACAAAACTGGGGAAAACCGGGGGATTTTTTCACAATTTTTCAAATTATTTAGATAAACTAATTAAAATATAAGATAGTTAAAATCTTTTTCTTTTCTAAAAATTAAAGACATTCCACTTCAAAAACAAAAAAAAACAAAGGCATAAAAATTTGAAAAAAAAAACCCCACGTGCTATGGTTAGTACTCACAAAGAAAAGACATAAAATGGAAAATTGAATAAAAAGAAGCCACAAATATTAGGTTAGCTATGGCTTTTCTTTTTTTCTTTTTTTGTTTATTGTGTCGTGCACAAATTTCTATTTCATGAAAAAAAATAATTAAATATTGTTTTTTTAATACAAATAAAAAAATTAATAGATAAGAATTTCAAATTAAATAGTGTTTTCTTTTCTTTTCTTTTTTGAGATAAGAACTTATAGATTAAAAAATTAACGTAGTGTTTGTATCGGATAGTGCATAGGTTGTTTCTCTAAATGATCCAATATTTTGTAAATATACTTCATGATGACAACGATATATTTTGGCAACATTTAGTTTAATTTATGAGTTCATATTTGGAAGTTTTCACTCATAGAAAAATTAATTCAATTATATTCATTTGAGCAGATTGAGTTCCCATCCACAAAAACAACCATTACATGATTTTACGTTTATGATGTTTCATATTGCACATGCTAAATATTTTTTACTAATTCAAAAAATTATTCTTTTTAAAGATATACAAACTTCAAATGTTAGTCTAAAACATACTTCAACCATATATTTTACTTCAATACAAGAACCATATTATACTAACATATAGAAAAAATACAATAAATGTGAGATATAAGATTGTGTTCCGTGCAACGCACGGGGAAGAAACTAGTTTTATAAATCAAAACCATCATTCAAAGGAGAGCAATGAACCCCCCTCAAGATAATATCCAGTTTCAAACTAAAGATGTTACACATCTCGTAAAAGACTACTAATCTGGCCAACATGCACAGATTTTCCAAAAACAAAAAACATTTGATCAATAACTAACTGTTTAATAGTTCTAACTACAACTGACACATTTGTTATGCTATCTCGAAAAATACATGAATTCCGAGCACACCACATAACATATACAGTGGCCGTGATCAATAATCTCTTCAACTTCTTGATCCAATGCTTCCCCTTGTTGAAGATGTACAATTTCCTCGTTAGTCGCTTTAATGAGAAAGAGAATACCGAAGAACATGCCCATGTTACGACTTCTTTCCACACAGTAGAAGAAAAAGTGCAAGAAAACCAGAGATGATTAACATCTTCAAATGCGTTTTTACATAGATAACATATATTAGCTAAAGAGTAACCTCTACGCTGAAGGTTGTCTTGGGTAGTCAACACATTCCTCAAGGCCATAAGAGTAATAATTGAGTGTCTCGAGTAGTTAACCGAGTCCCAAATAGTTCTTTGCCAAATACATTGATGTTGCTACCCAGAAAACATTTCATAGGCTTTCATAACATGGAACTTTTTATCACTCCCCTACTCAGATAGCACGATTTTGGCTTGGGAGATAGAACCCACTTTCAACATTACTTATAATTGAAACATAAGAAATAAATTATTTCAAAAACTAATGGGTTTCTTAATTTTGGCTTGGGAGATAGAACCCACTTTCAACATTACTTATAATTGAAACATAAGAAATAAATTATTTCAAAAACTAATGGGTTTCTTTTAATTAATGAAAAAATTGTAAAGAACTACCTAATAAAACATCGCTTTTGTAAGGAACTACCTAATGAAAACTTTTTTGTAAGCAACTACGTACCTAATGATGAGGTCAACTTAGTCAATAACTACCAAATCACATGAAGTTCCGAAAATGCCCTTAATGAAAGCATGTGCCCCTCACATGACTTATCTTTACACACCCATCATCACTCTTTACACTCCACTCCAACAATTCCCACAAAATTGAACTTTAAAATATAAGCCCCAAACATTAAAATTAAATCCCCCCAAATAATTCACTCACATGCTTATTGCTTCCCTTTCCCCCTCCCCAAAAACACCATAGCACCATCTCCCCCTCCCCAAACCAAAACCCAACATCATCAAACAAACCAAGCAAACAAGACAATTTCGATTATATCAAAAGTCAAAAAAAATGCACTACTTTCCCTAACTAGATAATTTCAACTATGTGTGGAGAAACAAGTAATTCGGGTCTTTATGGGATTTGGGGGCTTCAATATTAAATATTTTCAATTTCGTATAACTAGGTTCTTCTGACTAGTAAATCTATCTCAGTACAACTGTAATATTTGCTCTTCATAGAGCCCAGCTAAAATCAAATTATGCACAAATTTTCATTACATAAGTGGGTGCGGGGGAGTAGGATTACTGAATTGCAAATTTGCAATCACCAACTACTGGACTCATAACTACAATATTAATAAAAGTGCAGGAAAGCCGTAAGTTATTCTTTTCTTCTTTTAATTACATGGGAAGTAGTTTTTTTTTAGTCAAAATAAGTTTTTTTGTTTAGTCAAAAGAAATAGTCTCCACATCTAGTTTTTCTCCTTTGACTTTTTATGATGTGATGACAGAGGAAAGGGATGCGTGGGAGGAAAAGAAGAAAAATGGTGATGTTATCTTAAAGAGAGGAGAGATGAGAAATGGGTTGTGTGAGAAAGTGTTTAGGTGATAATGGGTGTGGCAAAAGAAATCATGTGAGGGGCACATGTCATAAGTAAGGGTATTTTCGGAACTTCGAGTGATTTGGTAGTCTTTGACCAAGTTGACCTGTAACACCCCGATGGGTACCCTGGATAAAACATAATAAATAATGCAATATAATAATAGAAATGGGTTTAAAATATAGTAGAGCCTTCGAGCTTCTACCCCAAAGATCCCCAACAG
>ONZK01001727.1:27435-39071 GCA_900322385.1 Pharnaceum exiguum | reverse complement strand
GGTCAAACCCGACTCGACCGGAACCCGACCCGAAAAGTACAAACCGAAAATGACCGAACCCGAAAATAAACCGACCCGAAACGACCGAACCCGAAACCCGACCGACCGACCCGATTGTCAGATCTAGCTGTAGCCAACAACCGTTTTTAAGGTCTTAAATCCGGAAATCTTTACCATTATATAAAACAGGGTACATCACCTAGGTTAAGTCATATAAAACCCTACTTTTTTATCATTTAAAAAATAAAAAAAAAATCTAACAAAAAGTAGAAGGAATCGTCAACAAGCGTTGGACAGCAGCATATTGAGATAAAAAAATTCTAAAAAAAAAACTAGCAGAATCATTTCCCCTTTTATTTTAGTCGGCATCTTTCCATCCATCCCCGTTGGTAACAATATCACCCCCTATCAATCAGATCAATCACAAAATTCACAATATCTTCACCAAATGAACACAAAAAAAATCTCTCTTCGAGGCAGATCGTCTATACTGGGTCACATGTTACCAGCAAATATACTAACCAAATTTAGTCACCAGTCATAAGTTTGAAGGAATCGCGCTCACTCTCACTCTCAACCCATCTCATTCTGATCACACTTACCTCAATTACAAAGATTACTGAATGTGAAGTGGAAGTCGGGAGATGTCCTGATTTGTTCGTCGAATGAAGTTCCTTTGCTGCAGCAAAAGCTCCAAGGTCACCTGATCAAGTAGTAGCTAAAAGTGTGCTCACCACTTCATGCTGTTTCTGCCACATTGGAGTCTGACATTTGATATTCTGATCGATCAAATTCATTTTATGGTGATATTCTGATCAAGGTCATATTGAATTAAATATTTGTATTCTGACATTTGAAATTCTGATCAAGGTTATGTTGATCAAGGTTATGTTGATCAAGGTTATGTTGATGCTTAGTTATGATAATAAGTTGAAGGAATAAATATTTTATTTTTTTAGTTAATATTTAATTCCTCTTTTGCCGCAACACAATCATGTCTCAATTAAGCTGTATGCGTAATTGTTGTACAGTTTTTCCATATATTTTTATAATTTTAATTGTATTTAGTGTTCTTCATATCAATTCAACTTTCTTCAGTTTTGTTTCCCCATTTTTTTCCAGATTTTTAGATCTAAACCCGACCCAAAAACCTGACCTGACCTGACCCGACCCGGGTTTTTAGGGTCTCAAACCCGGAATTTGGACCCAAAATCGAAAGTGACTTGAACCCGTTTGACCCAAAATTGTCTTGGTCAAGCAGGTTAGAGTTAGGGTCGACCCATTGGGTCAAGCTGGACAAAAATCGTACACTTTTTCTTTTAGTTTTTATCCCTTAAAACACCAAAATGATGTAGATTTGACTTGAAATAAGCCAAATCGACACCATAGGTAAAGGTAATTGGTCTGCACAGACATAAATTTCAGAGCAAATTTTTAATTTTTTTTATTATATTATTTTAATATTCATTCTTTAATTATAGAAAAATGGTTGGGACACCCCTTTTTATGTTCAAATTTGTTGGCGCATCCTTTAGAATTAAAAAGTGTTGTTTAATCAATCCAAAATTGACCATTTGACCAAAAATTAACCCGAAATTCATTCCCTCCTTCATTTAATTTAATTTCTCTCCACCCCCAATTTAATTTAATAGCTCACATTCATTTCCTCCTTCATCACACTCTCATCCTTTCCCTCCCTCATCACTCTCATCTTCTCATCCAGGCCCCCTTCCCATCTCACTACTAAGTGTCATTACCTTCACACACTATCTATTTTTTTTTGTTTGTTGGGTTAAAAGGATGGGTGAAACCTTGGAGAATGAAGGTGTTTGTTGTGATTGTGGGAGTCCGACTTGTAAATACACATCATGCACAAGGAAGAACCCTAGTAAGTTGTTTTATGGATGTCAGTCCATGGACTAAACCACTGGAAAAGGTAAGCGTAGGTTTTTTAGATGGGTTGATGAGGGCATCACATTATCTCCTTCCCTTGTTAATCGCTAAGATGTTTATTAGAGTAGATCGAAGAATGGTTTATTTTGTTGGGATGAGAAGAATTGGATGTTGGAGCAGAGAAATTATTTGTTTTGCCTAATAGATGAGTTTATGATTGATATGAAGGAGATGATTCATTTAAATTCTAATGTGACAATGACAATTTGAAGTTGAAGAACAAGAACCAAGTACTCAAAAACTAAGGTCAAAAAATTGAGTAAGCAAGCTGCAAATTAGAGACGCGCGCGGTCAAACAGGGGGAAAATGGGAACTTTGGATTGATTTTTGGTCAAATAGTCAATTTTAGGGTGTCGAAAAAAAAAACTTTTTAATTTTAAGGGGTGTGCCAACAAATTTATAAGGACACTCCTTATATGTTAGAATTATAAACACCCATTTTAACTTGAATATATAAAAGGGGTGTCACAACAATTTTTCCTAAAAATTTTAACTTTTGTCCAATATTTATAAACACCCATTTTTTTATGTTTTTGTACTAAAAAAAATTAAAAGAATTATAAACTTTCATTTAGAATAAAAAAAATCTCCTCACTCGCACCCATCAACGAAGAAATCAAGTCATCCCTCTCAGATCTAAACCCAAACTCATCCACAACAGCACCACTCTATCTCCACTGCACCCTCACCCCGTAACACTTATTGCGGCTGCCACCAATTCCGGCCATCGTAGTCTCAATCCATTGAAAGCCAGTTTTGTGACCCTCTAAGTTCAATTTGTCACCCTTACAATGCAATTTGTAACCCCCCAAATTTTAATTTGTGACCCTCTTAGCGCGATTTGGAATCCCTTGAGTTTAATTTGTGACCCTATATTGTGGTATATGGATAGATTAAGTCGTATTTGTAACCCTATACGCCCACACAAAACTTAAATGAGAATGGAATCATTTTGGACAAGGAGAGTGGGTGAGTTTGAAATGAGAAATTTGGGGGAGGAGAGAGAGTGATGTTGTAGTTAAGGAGAGGTAGACACATAACGTTAATGGTGGATGAAGAGAGATGATGGTTTTTGTGTTCTTAGGAGAGAATGGTTTTTTTTTTTTTTTGGTTTCTATGCTCTTCTATACGTACGTACATTTGCGGGCATCTTCTAAGAGAAATTTTTTTGTGAACCCGTTTTTTACATGAGAATGAGGAAGGGGGTCATTTTTATGTTGGTGAGGGTTCATTATAGTGTTACCGATGGGTCATTATTGTGTAGACAATGGGTAATTAATACCGAGTCTCATATATGTAACGGGTTTACACATTTTTTTTCATATTATCCAAATACCACCAATTAACAAACCAATAAATAAATAAAGGAAACGTAAAAAAAAAGAACAATTGCATTTGTTCTCAACAAGTTCTCATAAATATGCCGATATATGGTCAATTGGTTCGGATATGGGACTCAGATTTTCTTAATAGCACGTTATGAAAATCGAAAAAGAATAAAAAGTCACTCCGTACTTTCCTAGTTTCCAACAGGAACTCGGATGCCAGAAATCCGATCCGAATGTTGATGGCTTGATGATCTTATAAAAAAAATTCTCCAACAACAAAAAGGAAAAACAATTAACGGAGTCTTTCCTATTCTTTTCTTAGACTTAGCTTCTTTGCACATCCTCCATCAGATTCACAGGTGCCATGGCTGACGTTGATCGTCTCAGCAATCTTCCTGACGAGATAATCCATCACATATTTTATTTTCTAGGTCCTAATGATCTTGTTCGAGCAGTGGCCCTCTCCAAAAGATTATATGAACTTGCCATCTCCAGTCCATACTTGTCCATTGAACTTTCAACCAATAAATGTTGTTGTAGTCTAAGAAGTCAAATTCTTAGCAAACTTTTTTATCTTTGGCAGCGTTGTTTCGGGTTCCTCTCAGGGCAAAAAAAAGCAAGTCAAAAAATCCAATATCCACATTGCAAAACCCTTGAAGAATCCATAATCAACTTAATGAGGTTAAGGTTCAGAAAAGGTACCATTCAATCACTGAAATTATATTTATATTGGTGTAACAAGCCATCGAGTGATCATTCACATATGTCCAACTTAGTCGCCTTTATGGCTGATGAGTGCCCGTCCGTAGGAACGCTACAGGAGCTGGAAATATTCCTCTGAAGGGACTTCATACAACTTGAGCATCACCTTGTTGGACGCTTCTTGCTACGTTGTAAAACGTTGAGTGTTGTCAAGGTGTCATCTAATCTTAGCAAAAGCCGCATTCCAACTAGTACATTACTCTCTTGGATTAATCAAGCCCCATCCCTCAAAAAGCTAACACTGGCTTACTGCTGGATCGAGATAGATGGGAACTCAAGTACCTGGTTGCTTTCTAGCTCCCTTCAAACTCTCGAACTTTACATGGTTCTTATAGATCATACTGATGATCATCAACCTGCACATCAAAGTACAGTGACCATTTCTTGTGCACAATTACAAATCCTTACGCTTAATCAAATCAACATTGGTCCTTGTTCTGATCTGGTTATTGATGGTTATTCTCTCAAGGATTTATCGTTACGTTATTGCAGATTTCGACAATCGTCTGGTAAAATTACTATTCAAAGTGATTGCCTCCTACGCTTGAATGTTTCATGGTGTGGTCTGCGCCAAGACAGTGAAGGGGACCAAGCGGTGCAATCTTTTGACATTTGTGCTCCAAATCTGCTATTATTTCACTGGACTAAAAATTACTATTACAAATTCTGCCTGAAAATATTTAGCTCATTGCAAGAAGCCAAACTTGATTGTAGTAATAAGGAGAGTGTACAACAGATTGTCGAAGCTGTAAACAATTTGCTTCACAGGGCCAAATGTTTTAAGGTACTTCTGCAACATCTAAAGGTAATGTACAAATGTTGTTTGTTGATCCTTTATTTTCTTTCGACTTTCGTACGTGTAAGGGCTTTTTTTTATGGTATTGATGTTTTTCAGGATTTTTGTGCGCAAGAGTCCATCCACACATCAAGCCTTCTCAAGTTCGATCACCTGGAACACTTGGTGGTGACGGTGGAGGGCTGCACATCCACACTATTTGATGATAGGATGGCTTTGGAGTCTTTTGTAAGGCGTGCACCGAATCTGAAGATGGTTTCCATAGAGTTTGAAGAAGGCCGATTTCGTAACAGAATACACCACATATCAGACATACATCAAGTTGATTTCTTGCTCAAATATCTATCCATGCTTTTGAAACAAGAGATTTGCATCCGTTGTTCTTATTTTTATTTTGACACAGAGAGACGAATGTCAAGGAACTAACTTGAGCATTAGTTGATCATTAAGGACAATACAGTGTATCAGTGCCTGAATAGATCAGTAAGATTACACCCAAAGTGACATCGTCACCGGTTAGCAATCTGCAGCTTACAAAAATCTATCCACTCAAAAGTTCATCAAGGCTGGACCTGCAGTTCTGTAATTTGGGATTCAAGATCAAAAGTCATGTTCAAACTTACATTTCTCGGGTGAATTTCGAATAGGATGGCCTCACTGCAAATGTGATGCAAAAAGTACGTGCTTCCAGAAGGCCATTGAATAATCGGATCTAATGCGACCAAGTTTTAGTAGCAGAGAACCAAGCTACGCGTGTCTAGGCCTATCACATTGTGCTAACATGAGTTCAGTAACAAGCTCAGGAATCATAGAATTCGAATATGATTTGATACATGGTAGTTGATATATATATTAAGAATAACAAGAATAACAAAGACAATAATGCCAGAAAGGCGAAACACAGACACATTAGTATTTAGTAGCAGTTCTTTGCAAGCTTACTGAACAGATTCGACAATTAGTATATCACAATAAACAAAGATGGCTAGTTTTGCACTACCTTCACTAGTGTACCATTCTATTGATACTTTCTTAACATGGTTTCCAAACAACCATCTACATTGACCTAGAAAGATTACCTTTGATGACAGAGACTTGTCTTTCCATTCTGCTTAGCCTTTCTTCAAGCTGAAAATTTCCAATTAGAAAAGAGACAATGTCATTGGCCTCTTCATCATCATCGCCCACCATTACAAAATCGTCAAGTGGTTTGCTTGTTAGCATTTCCTCATCCACTGCAGCTGCCCAAGAAAACGATTGCTCTGATCCTAGACCACTGGGTAGCTGATTATCACTCCGTGCTTCGACACATATCATAACAGATTCATTTCCAAAATGAATTTCGTTCAAATTATTTGTGATACCATCATCTACCCGGAAAGCACAACAGTCACCAGTTTCTATTCCTTCATCTAGCCCCATCATTGGACTGGTTGAAGTAGAATGCCCAAATTCATTGGCCATCCCCAGGCCCTCACAATATGCAGTAAACTCTCGGAAACTTGGCACTGTACCGGATAGAAGTCCCCCATCACTACTTTTATGATCATTTTCCCTTTGCAGAGTCACCCGACTCCTCGACCTGGAATGTCCAAGTTTGTTCACCATACTTCGTGACTGCAGGCCCTCATGATATCTATCAAACTCCGACAACATTTCCTCAATGCCAGTAAGAGGTCTCCCACAATGCAGCTCCTTTTGCTCATCCAGCACAATGACAGGACTTTTTAACCTATGACACCCCAATTCCAATACCTTGTTTTTCAATGGCCGACACTTATAATTACTATCAAAATCCGTTAACATTGCCTCAATACCACTTAAAGGTGTCTCAGTCTTCTGATCATGGGGAGTCAATGCAGTTTTCCACCAATTATAGTACCGCGCTGTAACATGTCCCTTCCTAATTCTACCAGGGCAATAGAGCTTCTGACCATCTAGTGCTTTGTCATATGTTTTCCAAGCCATTTGATCATCCCACTTCGATCGAAGAACAAAGTCGGGTATGTCTTGATCCATACCGAATTGCATCCCTACCCTATGAGGTAGGTATTGCTCGACACAATCTAAACCCACCAACTCACAAGGCCTCAAACACCTTGCAAATGACAAATCATCTTCATCCACCTCAGAATTCAGCAACACCCACATGTCATTCTCACAATAGAACTTTGGAAACTCCCAATCCTCCAAACACACAGCATAAGGCCTCCACACAAACGTATGACCAGAAGACTCAATTTCAGACCTCAGATTCTGAATTTTCAGTTTAGTTAAGTTTCGCCAACGATACAGTCTTGGTTCACCTCTGCAATAACCCAGGGGTTCAGGAGCCAACTTTCGGAACCTCTCCCAAGCCCAAAGCTGAACTAACTGAAATGGTGCCCAAAGGTAAAGGGTAGAAGCATCTTCATTTGTGAAAGCCACAATCTTTTGTTTCAACAAACTCAACTCCCTATATATTGAAGCTAAAACAGCAGGAGCTAAAGCAATTTTAATACCCCTAGCAAGACATACAGCAATATAGAGAACAGGTGATTTTATACTAATTGTTGTGCCAGTGGCAAAAACAAACCTTGACAACCACACAACAAGAAATGCCGAATGTTCAATGATACCTCCTTTACCCCTGAAATATTCCATAAAACCCAAATGACAAACATCATAACAGCCACTGTTGTTTCTTATTTCCCTAAGACCTTCCTTCAACTTAGTCACAATTTCCATAAAGTTTCTATCTTTAGATGAAATATGAGTGACAGAAACTCCCAAAACAGAGAAACCACCCAAGACCATGACATCCTCTAATGTAACAGTGGCCTCACCCCAAGGGAACACAAAAGTGTTAGTCTCAGGACACCATCTTTCAGCCAATGCAACTACAATCTCATTGTCCCTCTTGATTTTATAAGTAGAAGCTCTAATAGCATCAAAGATCCCAACTTTCTTCCAAATACTTTGATGGGTTTTCTCCAAATCATACACCCAAGCATTCCAGTCACTGCTGGTGTTTGCCCTGAAAGAAGGGTTCCCCCTGAAAGCTACTCGTAGATTCTTTGTGAGTTGATTGATGTTGGGGGTTTCAGTGAGAGAGTGGAGTAGAGGGTGTTTCGGGAGAGGTTGGTGTTTGAGGTTTATGATGGGTTTAAGAAAATGGGCTTTCCTCAGCTTTGGAATACCATCTACTGCCATTAAAGCTTCTGTTTCTAATACTACACTACTCATGGTGTTTGTGTTCTGTTCATCTGTCTGCTTGTTCTTATTACTCTTGTTATTCGATGCCATTGAGAGATGTTCTGTCAGCGGGTTGAAAATGAAAAATGAAAAGAGAACACACTTTTCCACCGTGTTTATTCATATACTAAAGCGACCCCACACTTCACGTATACATGTACGTACCTTTTTAATCTTGTGTGAGTTTCCCCGTAATGTGAGGATTGAGGGACACGTCACGACTCACGAGGTTGGTTCATCGTGAGACTGACTGGGTGTACACTGTACAGTACAGTACTACTACAGTGCTCCCTTCCATAAAATTGGATGAATTGAGGAATAGAACTTGTGTGAAGTTCCAGTGTTAATTAAAAAAAAGGAAGTACCTATGCTTTTGTTTTCAAAAAAAATTAGCAGAAATCTTTTTTTTTAAAAATACAGTAAAATATAATACATCTAGTTTGTTTTTGTTTAAAATATAATCATTGCCGGTACAACAACGGCTCAGTCTAGTCCCATGTAGACTGCCGGTATCAAACCCAAATAAGCTAACGGGTCAAATCTAGTTACATCTTTCATAGACCAAATTGGGATGTGTGTGCACCAGTGTAAGCGGGTGGTGTGGATCCCGTTTGATCCTTACTAGCTATTAGCTAATCGACTAGAGTGGTTTTGGAACTAAGGCTTTGGAGAAGAACTCTAGTCATCCAATTAATGACAAAATATACAGTTGTTTCCATCAAATTTTTTTTTAAAAAGATTGTCTTAATATGAAACCCAACACCAGTGCATCACCAGCTCCTCGGACGTAAAAAGCTACAGGTCGACTGACTATGCTATGTAGAAACATACGAGTACTAATCAGGTTTTACTGTACATGGCTGTTTTCCTGTTCGTGTTAAAGAGCTGGTTCAACAACTTTGATCAAAGCAACTGTCTGTTCAGACCTGCACATCCTGGCTTCAAACTCGTACATTCGTGCTAAAAAAGCATCAGCACTCCTGGTCCAGCTTTCATTGTCCTCAATAGTTGCTTGATCATCACAAGTTGAAATATGCGCTTGTTTGTCTGTATCGTCAGTGGCACCTCCATCTTGTTCATCTCCAGCGACCACAGAGAACAACTTCTCGATGCCTGCACTTACAGGAGGCTCTATATTGCTTCTAGCTTCAGTGCACATTGATGGCAAACCATTTTGAACATTAACTTTTTCTTTGTCGATATCCTCTGCAGGTTGAGCTCTTTCACATTTAGCCGCAGAACACAGTTTATCAATATCTGGACTAGTTGAAGGCCCTTCACTGCCTCTAGCTTCATTATCCACTGTTGATGAGCCATTTTCACCTGAATTTTTCCCTTCACTACTAATGTCCTCAGTGGCATCACCTAGCTCATTGTTTGGAGCAGCTAAACATAGTTCCTTCACAGATTCGTGGGACTCTTCGATGCTTGTAGCAGCATTATCTAATGTCGGCAAACCAATTTGAACTAAATCTTTCGCTTGAGATTCCATACCCTCAGCAGCTCGACCTGGGCCATGTCCATCAATATCACCAGGACTTTTCTCAATACATTGACCTATAGGGGCCTCCTTGTCGCTTCTAACTTCACTATCGACTGCAGACAAACCATTTTGAACAAAATTATTAGGTTGACTGTCCATGTCTGCAGCAGCTAAACTTTGTGCATCATTCCCAACGACAGAGCATGTATTCTCATTATCTGGAGGTACTGGTTGCTCTTTTAAGCTACTAGCTTCATTGTATACTGCTGCACAATTTTGAGGTAGACTTCCCTCTACGATTGCACTATTTTCATTTGCCTGAGGCTCCCCGTACCCCTGCAGAGCAGTATATTCATATGTTAAGTTGTTAACTGAATGCACATTATTTCAATCAGAACACTGAGGAGACTAACCCATGGAAATTGGGAATAACAAACAACGAATCGCTTGATCTCAAGTCAAAAATGCATTGGACATTACAATGTCTGCTCAAGCCTTTTCCCCAACCAAGTCATGACATAGAAAAAGCTTGAAGAAAAAGCAATAGCACCAAGCCACGCCAAGACCTTATGGCAGTTGTTGTGCAAAGGAAAAACTTGTTCAAGCTCAAATCAGACTAAATACATGCAGTTTAGGCTAGGATTACCACATGCTGTGGTATGATAGGGAACATGATGAAACTCCGAGCAACTGAAAAAGGATTAGATGTCAAAGTCCAGACTTCAAACTTAGGTAGGTTTTTTTTGTGTGAAAACTTAGGTGACCAGGTATACTTATTAAATCTACCCAATCACCCGGAAATCAAGGAAATCCAATAATTACTGGGCCAAAAGAGTGAGTATAAGTCGCTTCTAAGAATAAAGTTGAAGTGACCAATTCGCAATAGCTATCACAGTCACAAAGTTAGAATCAGCAACGTCAGATTGCAATATTGAGACATACAGCAAGTGAGATATTTTAACCTGTGGAATCTGCCCATAGTTTGCATAGCCCTCACAATTTGCATAATATGCATTCCAATCCTGTGAAGCTGCTGCTGGATCATATCCCTGAGCATATCCATAATATCCCTGAGCGTATCCATAATATGCCTGATTCCACTGTCCCTGAATACAAACAGGACTTTTATCATACAAGTATTCCGAAAAAAATGGTATGACAATAGTAGAAACACAACACAAAATGAACACTAGATTAACACTTGACCAACACAATCCCATATTAGCATCACCTGACAAATACTGCAAACAATACAAAATGGAAAATAGCTTCCTTAACGTTGTCAAGTGACGTTTTTTATTGAGAGGTAGTAGTGGGCCATGCTCGAAAGCTAATCTGTGTCAATTTGGAGAGTCAAAAGCGGCTGTTTCAAATTTGACAAAAAAAAAAATATCTAGCTATGGACGTAACTCAAAAAGAAAGCAAGCAAGCCATAATCAGAGTGGCAGAAGTCACAACATCAGATGAAACTGATCAATAATCATAATGTAGAACTAGAGCCCATACTCAATGACAAACCATCAATTCTGAGGCTAAAACCACCAAAATCAAACAAACCAAAATGAAAAGAAAACGAGTATACAGCTCCGAAAGCCACAACAGATATACTATCCAACTGTGAAGGGCAAGTGCATTCGCAATCAAATGGCAGAAGAATTCTAAAGGCAAGCGGGCAAGCTATTGTTACCTGCTGCACATTTGGGTCATTTCCGTATCCCCAATAATATTGGTAATACATATTAGGATCCTGAGATACAGCTGTAGAATACCCATAGGCTTCATATCCCTGAGCAAGTTCATTCGATGCACATTGACATTCATGTGGATTAGTAGTTATCAAGTTTACCGAAAGGTATAAATAAATTTTTAATAAAACAGACAACCCACATTTGTGTTTTTCTGAGTATCTTCATTGGAGTTCCCTTGAGTGTTCTGCTGAGAAGCGGCTGACAGTCAATGGGGGAAGAGCAAGTCAATACTAACCAAAGCATACATGTCAGAGTCCAAAGGCAGAGACAGTTTATTCAAGTTAAATCAATTTAAACAGAAAATGCAGAAATTGCAAAGAAAGATTGAGATG
>ONZK01001727.1:0-25365 GCA_900322385.1 Pharnaceum exiguum | reverse complement strand
CCCCCCCCCCCCCCCCCCCCCCCCCCCCCCCCCCCCCCAAAAAAAAAAAAAAAACACACACACACATACACAACTACACAAGTGGCCCAAGCCCAACCTACGAAAGAAAGTCGAATCATGCTGGCATAAATGGAGAACAATTATAAATTAAAAAAATAAATCACAAGGAGAGACTGACAGATTCTCCCCTCCCAATTATCAACTTTTGTTTTGTTGCCTTTGAAGAACAAGATGTCATCCAAGGAGATTACAAGTGCCTATGAAGTTGAAAGAATTATCTCATCTTTCAGCTTTAGGTGATTATGGACTATAGCAAAATGGCAACAAAACCTTATGGTACTTATTTTTAGTGAAGTTATTGGAAGTCAATACTTCAATGCAGCAATGCAGTCAATCTCGGAAACAACCTCTCTGTTTCTTAAACAGAGGTAAGGTTGCGTACATCCTAACCCCGAGCACCCCCATCTAATGGGGATTTACACTCATTTGTTGTTGTTGTGGATAATCCTTACATGCCCCTTCTGCTTATCAAATGTTTGCAAAAGACCTCGTTTTAACTTATCCTGCGCTACAGAGGGATTATCAAGAACCATAACACTTTGAATTACATGCTAAAAAAGTTAAGGTGATCAAATGAGCACAAGAAACAAGGCACACTAAAAGGAGGAGCAAATTCAAACGTGGACATTGCAAGGTGATCAAATGAGCACAAGAGACAAGGTACACCGAAAAATGATCACAGTACATACTTAAAAGACCGTTACAAGTACAAAGGGGCCAAATTGACAACCATTTTCACAATCAATTCATTTTCATTCATGTTCTAGTTTCAACTTGAGCTATTCAAGAAGGCTGTTCACATCTGTTAGGAGCAGGAAAACATAGACCTTAAATTGTCAAAACAAGATACTGTCAAGCAGTTCAATAAATCCCGGTTTCTAAAGGGGGTAAACCTTTGTTATTGTTGCCTTTGTATTACAATCGAAGACTAGAATTTCCAAAGTGTAGAACCACCTTTACTACTGACTCACCCATTCACAACAAACTTGACATATTGCATACATCTTATCCTTCAATTTCTTGTGCTGGTGAACTAGTCCTACCAAATATCCAGTATCGTCGAGCTAAACTTACTGAGTAACTGTTAACTGGAAAACATGACAGCTCAATCTTCCCTGTTTAGTATGAACAAATAATGCAGCCGAACACCAAGATTCAGATCTTAACAAAGAGCTATAACAAGAGGGTGCTCAGACAAACAATTTATACCCATTGGTCTGGCTGCACAAAAATCTCCAAAAGAAGTTCATAATTCCCAAAAACACCTACAGAAACAACATGGGCACTAACACAACTTCACCATTCCTACTCAAAACCGACTCGAAATATAAGACCCAACAAAACACAACCACAAACCATTCCCACTCGAAAATAAAACCTGGAATTGCAAGAATCAACCAAATTGCTAGAAACTGACATACTATTTCCACCAGATCCTATAAACATGAAAAATTCTAAATGATGGGAAATGCAAATTGTTTGGTAGTACCACAAACATGAAAAGCAATTAACAACACAACGACAACAACCGAGTGTAATCCCTATTCAATGAGGGTGTTTGGGGGTCATGATGTACGCAACCTTACCCCTAATTAAGAAAACAGGGAGGTTGTTTCCGAGATTGACCCTAAATGCATTGCTGCATAAGTATTGACTTCCAACAACTTCATTAAAACTAAGAACAAAAGTAATTAACAACAATTTCATGGAATTAGCTCCCCACAAAATGGGAGAAAGTACAGGACTTTATTGAATTCCCATATATTAACAAACAAAAAAAAAAACTATGCAATGTTTATTCTTAATTCCTAAAACACAAAACCCACCCACCAAATTTGCATCAGAAAAAAAGAAACTCCTCATTTGATAAAGTCACAATCTTTGTTGGTAGCAGGATATACTACTATACTAGTGACATACTCTTAACTAAACACAATTCTGTTTTACTTCCTTGCAAGAAAGTAATGTGTTTTGTTTTTTCTATATGGTTGACAATTAATTAAGCATGTTGTTAAAAAACAGTCATGAAAGGTTACATTCTAGTGTTGTTTATTCATTAGAGTAAGAAAATTAAAGCTTGCTACAATTTTCGAGAGAAAAGCAGCAAAAGATAATAAAACACATGTTACTGCTAGTCTTGCTACCTACTAGAGTACTAACAGTAGTAATATAATGACAATAATTTAATTTAATATAATATACCTGAGCAGAAGCAAAGACTTGAAGGAGATAATTCTCGTCCATCCAAGGTTGTAATTTACCAATCCATAGTGACTTTATCTCATTGTTGGGGTTAGTGCTGTCTTGCTGCATCCTTTCTTTTGAGTGTTGGGAGGAGGGATGTCAAAATGATAGACGGAAAGAAAACTAGAAAAGGAAACAGGGGAAATGTAAGTAGGGCTTTGTTTGTGAAACTGTCAGAGACAGAGAGAGAGAGCCCAGAGAGGACGGAAAGGAAAACCCAAATGAAAATAATGGTATTGTACTGTTGTGTGAGCGTCATAGACTCAGAGTGTTTAAATAAAGAGGTACTAAAAGGCGCTCAAATTTGGATGGACTTTTTTTTTTTCACAAAAAATTGGTCAACCCAATTTATACATGAAAATCAGGATATTAATGAACCATCGACTATTATATAATGATCTCTCGGATATACAATAATGATCCCTATTATCCATTCTCATATATGTAACTGGTTCACACAAATTTTTCTATTGTTTTTTCAAGTTTAAATAATTATTATTCTGAATTCCGATATACCATTGATAAAGCCATATGAATAAAAAATTTACCCATATGTAATTCATGGGAAATGCCACAAATAGCTAATCAAACAAATTCTTAACATGTAAAAAAGAGGCACATACTTAAAAAAAAATTAAAAACAAAAAGACAGTACCAATATCTATGATGACTTGTTAACTGTGATGACTGATGACATATAGTAGAACCTGTGGTTAAACCTGGCAATTGGGTCGGTCGGTCGAGTTTCGGGTCATTTTCTGTGAAACCCCGTATGGCCGTATTTATAAATATTTTATAAATACTTTAAATGAATTTTTATTAAATTGTGGGACGTATTTATTAATCTTACAGTTTAAATTGTTTATGGAAAGTGGGAGTTCGGGTTATTTTATGAAAAGAGAGAGTTGTTTTTATTTCTAAAACGGGAAATTGGATTTTTCTAGGCAGCCTATATATATTGGCTAAACATAGAGAAAGACCCCAAAGTTATCAGACAAATATTTTTCTTCCCTCTCTCTTCCTTTCGCTTGGCCGCCGGCTGGGTGGGTCCCATGGGGAACCCACGCCGTCGCCCTCTCCCTCTCCCTCTCTTTCTCTCCCCTCTCCGTGCCCATCGCCGCCACCCGACACACACACAACCCAGCTGGGCTGGGTTGACCGTTGTCAACCCAGCCGAGATGGGTTAGTCGGGTGGGCCCCTCAGCCGAGCCGTGTGTGCCTAAACCTAAATAGGGTTTTGGGTTTTTGTTTTGTTTTGTATTTTCGTTTTTTGTGCATAAAATAAATAATAATAATTTTTATATTATTTTATTTATTTAATGGTTATTCTGATTTTATTTCAAATAAATATTTATTATGGTATTTGATGAATTTGTAGACGATACTCCTTGTGACGACGAACCATTTGCCTAGTGTGTGTTGATAAGCTTAGATTGTGTTACTAAGCTTGGATTGAGTTAATTCATATTACCTATACTTTACCTTGTTTGTTATATGTTAGGAGTCCCCCGTATAGCATGTTTAGAATGGCTAGGTGGACTAGAGAACTTGCATGATGAACTGTAGGTTAGATGACGGGCCTAAACCCCGCAAGTTGGTTACACCAACTTGGTTGTCAGCTGCTATATGATTATGTGACGAGACTACAACGTGATATTTAAGTTGTATGTTGTATTTATGTCATTGCTGACTATTGTGATTAGCTACAGTATGATATATATGTTTATATCATTGTAATGATTATGAGTATCCGACTATCCGTTGTATGAAGAATATGCAAACTTGGTTTAAGATCAATATGCATGATTACAACTGTTGAATGGATATGGTTATGCCAATAATGGCTTTTGTAACCAATGTTGATATTGGTAATTGGAAATGTTTAAATACGTAGACGTGAGGTAAAGCCTCGTCTGCATGGTTATTAAAATGGGAATGCTATGGTTGAGCCCTTTTTGTTAGTTGAACCCATTCCCTAACTTGTAAACAACGTAAACTGTAAGGATTGTCTGTCTCGACTGATTACCCCTAATGTTGGCCATTTAGGGGAGAAGCTTCCAGGAGATTTAGAAACCATTTGACAACTTGCCCATATGGGCCTCTGTATTTTAGGCAATATTGCCTTGTCGTTCCTAGTATTTAGGGGATCTATCTTTGAATGGGCATGACTGTAGGAGGGTATGATCATACTTAGACTTTGTTGGTGGATAGCATGCTTGAGAGGTGTACCATAGACGTTCTCGGCCCTTTGTTTCCATTGACGTTTTCTTTCCAAACCTTAACCATAAATGGACTTATGTCCCTTAATATGAATAAAGAACATTTCATTATATTTTCCGCTGCGTAGTTTGTACTTTAATATGTTATATCACTATATGAATACCCATAAGTGTACCTATGTGGTGTGAAGCATGTTATATGATTTACAGCTTTCGGATGCTTGTAGAAGACCGATAGGTGTGTGCTTGTGGTAGAGTATAATTAATATGGGTTACTGAGTTGTCAAACTCACCTCGTTGATGTTGACATTTTTACAGGTATTATTCACATGTGTGAGAATTCTGGAAGGACGACTATTGAACACAATCATTTGTAATAGTTGTCTAGATCACTTTAGTTATTTGGGATTTTAAGACCATTATTATTGTTATTGTTGATTTCCACAATCTGCTTAGCATATCTCTAGTCATGCGATTCATAGGGATTGTATGGATAGACTTATGTTGCAGTAACACTTGTTAGGAATTCTGGGGTAGAAGCTCGAAGGCTCTACTATATTTATATTTATTTCTATTATTATATTGCATTATTATTATGTTTTATCCAGGGTACCTTCCGGGGTGTTACATTTTCGGTTTGTGATTTTCGGGTCGGGTTCCAGTCGGGTCGGGTTTGACCCAAGGGTTTGCACATTTTGTTTTGTTCGAAAAATATATTATTTTACCAATATTTTATTAATATTAAATATTTTTCCAATACTTTTTTTAAAAAATATTATTATTTTATTATATTTAATAAATGAAAATATAAAATGTGCATTTTAGAATTTTTTTATTAGACAAACGGTCGTTTCAGTCGGTTTCGGGTTCAACCCAGAGTTTCCCTATTTTTTCGGGTTCGGTCAGTTTCGGATTCGGTCGAATTTTTCGTGTTCATGACCCAGTTTTTTTGGGTCGGTTTTTCGGGTCATTTCGGGTCGGGTAAATTATACCGGGTCTACTTGTGGTCATATATATGAGGTTAACCATATAAGAAAATCAAAAAATAAATATGTGGATCATATTGCATGCCTGAATTTTTTTTCATATACCTTACTCAATGCATTAAAGTTATGAGAAACTATTGGTAGATATTAGGGAAATAAATATTAGGAGATATTTATGTTAAGCATTTAGTATATTTAGGAGACTAGTTAGCTTGATAAATAAGCTATGTAACTAGTATAAATAAGGGGCTTCCCCTACATTATTATGATCACCAATACAATATTTTTTCTCCCTCATATGTATTTTGTCATGGTATTAAGAGCGGGTTAGATCCTAACCTAATTATCGCTTCCACTAAGCCGGTGCCGGTGGCGAGCTTCACCTATAGCCGCCACCGGACCACCCACAAATACACCAACCCTAAACTTTTTTTTTTACCCATCAGCTACCCGACTTACAACCGTCAGCCCCATCTCAACAACTCACGTCACCTCATACCACTCGGCCATTCACGCCGAGCAACCCTCAACACACAACAACTAGTGGCACATCACGCCACCCCTAACCCCGACACACAAACAACCCCAACATCAGCCTCACTCCGACAAACCATACCCGACAAACCATATCCGAAAAGCCGACCCCTCTACCCATTAGGGCAACTTTATCCCTAAAACTTTAGAGAGTTGTAAGGATGTTGCAACAAAAAAATTAGGAATACAACAACAACAAAAACAACATCACAGTGTGTCCCATCTGAGATGGGGTACTGAGGGAGCCTGATGTACGCAGCCTTACCCCGATTTGAACTTTAGCAAAGTTGTAAGTTGAGATTTTACAACTCTTTCATTAAATGTACCTGATTTATGATTGGTTCATTTAATTATTTTTTTTCTTTCTAAATGTTATGCATATCCAAATTTTAAAATAAATAATTTATTTGTAAAGTTGTAACAAAGTTATAGGAATAATGTACTAGCGGAAATAGACTTGCAAGTGGGGTGTAAGCTGATGTGGAATTCATAGAAAGTTGTGTATAGTTGCAAGTGAGTTGTACGGATAAACTTGCCCTTAGTTCTATCCAGATCTCGTCAACCATGGCCCCATATGTGCCCGTTCGCTTGTGTTGCCTCCGGCTTATTTCCGGTCGTAACCTATTGCGTTTCCCTATTATCGTCGTTGTGTGCCTTTCGCCGGCTTGGGAAAGCCTCGATAAGTGACGTTTAAGTGGTGTTGCCCAGATCATGCGTCTTGTTATGTCAAATCTGGCTCTCGATGACTTTTGTTGTTATTTGTCGTGTTTGATCAGGCTTCACAGCCTTTGTTTGCCAACACTCCAAGTCGGCATGCTTTTAAGGAGCAATACTAGCGCACTACCTGATAGTTGCACTATTTACAACTATCAAGTAGGGCCCAAACCCCACCCAAAATAAAAAAATGGCCTCCCAAAATTGAATAAACCAAACATGTCAAATAACCCATACAACATGATACATAACCTTTTTAACGTGATAAAACTTTGTACCTATGTTTTTTTTAAAAAACAACTCCAAACCAGAAATAAATCCGTTAGAACGTGATACCAATCTATCTAAACGTGATAAAACTTTGGTACATTTTTTTATAAAAAAAAAACCCAACATGTCAAACTACCCCTAGTAGCTAGAACATTATATAAAACCCTTCTAACATGATAAACTCAAACCCCATATTTTTCATTTTATTAAAAGCCTCAATACCCCACACACAATAAAATATTATGGGTGGGGTTTGGGACCTACATGATAGTTGCAAATAGTGCAACTATCAGGTATTTGTTTAGAATTCCTCGTTTTTAAGTGGTCATGCACATCATTCGTATTTTTTAAGTACCGACGGACGAATTATTATTGTCATTACGAGTACCGTAACAACAGCTACCCACTTCTCTTGATCTGTGACCGGTGTCACCCTTGAAATTATGGCTTATTGCCATTCATATTGTGGTATTGTACACACCAAAAGTTGTACTCCGAACCAACGGCCTATCGCCGTCCTTAAAATTATGGCTTATTGCCATTCTTATTATGCTATTGTGCACCCCAAAAGTCGCACTCCAAACCCGCAGTACATCACGCCGCACTCAAACCAACCCAAGTTGATCCCAACCGACATTGTTACCTGAAGATCAAGTGGAACTGTTTCAAGTTATTGTCCAATCGAACCGTTCATTTTACTGCCGCTCCGATTGCGTGGGGGTATTGGGAGATATTTTAGAAATAAATATTAGGAGATATTTATGTTAGGAATTTAGTATATTTAGGAGACTAGTTAGCTTGATAAATAGCTATGTAACTAGTATAAATAAGGTGTTTCCCCTACATTATTATGATCATCCATAGAATACTTTTTCTCCCTCACATGTATTTTGTCAGAAACCGTAATTCCGATATTCCACATAATTGTAATAACGCTGAGTTTCTGAACTAACGAGGAAAAAATTGGTCTTTATTTTTTTCTAAATGAAAACATTATTTTCAATATGGGTATCAAGGCACATAATAAAATATTACTGCCTGAAATTGACCCAAACATATAAGCGGGTATTGTGGTTCGGATGTCCTTGTTTTGAATTGAATTTTGTTTTAAAATTTCACGTTGGATTATGGATTATAGTTATAGAGGGTGTTTAGGCAAGATTCACCACATTGTGATTTATTTTTTGCAATTTTCTGATCAATTATCATCCTCCTCCTCCACCTCCACTATAAATCAAATACTTAAAAGCTCTCGAAGACTCTTATACAATGGCTAAAACCAAAAACTTCAATTTGGTACTTATTATTTTGCTCATTTGGAAAGTGATTTAGACTTAATTTTGATAATGAACAAGAAGAAGAAACGATAAAGTAAAAGCAATTTTAGAGTGAATGTAGAATCAGGCAAAGTTGAGTTGATTGATCCAAGTTTGACAACGTTAAAATATCAGCCACACACTCTCCCCTATTGGTTAAAAGCAAACAAATGAATGAAGAAAATGAAACCAAAATCTAGAAGATGAAGAAAATGCACCGGCCTAGCATGTAGCTTACGGCTAAAGTGGCTTGACAAATGGGAAACTTAAGAGTTCACATTCATGGATAGTTAAATGCTCATGTATCTTCAATTGGCTATAAATACTTAAGTTTGCCAATGGATTGAAGTATCAAGTAATGTAGCAACACATAGAAAGAGACTGTGAGAGAGGAGTCTAAGTTAGCCAAAGTTAGAGTTCAGAGATCAAGATCTTCGTTGCATATTTATTGGACCTTTTGATCTTCAGAGTCTTTGGATGAGTATGTTACGTGTTCCTTCCTTGTCATCTTCGCACCAAATTTGACAAGAAGGCGATTCATTACATCTTTGTCGGATATCATACTCTATGGAAGGGGTGGAAGTATTGAGATCCCTGCAAAGATAAGTGGTATGTGTCATGGAACATGATGTTTGACGAGGCATCTTCTTGGTGATCACCCCAAGGTGCAGTGTTGCTTGTTTCCAAGGATTTTGAAAAAAGATGGCAGCCACTCAAGTCGAACAACAGACACTCACTAGCACAACCTACACTAAGCCAAGCGGTAGCATATATACGGCAGACCAGACACAACCAGCTGACAAGCCAACAACAGCAAGCATGACATACAAATCAGAGCAAATAGACAACGTAACCCACACCAAGCCGAGAACAACAGACACTCACACTAGACAGTAGCACAACCTACACTAAGCCAAGCGGTAGCATATACAAGGCAGACCAGACACAACCAGCCGACAAGCCAACAGCGGCAAGCAGGACATACAAATCAGAGTAAATAGACAACGTAACCCACACCAAGTAGTTGCACTATGAGAAGACAGCATCGACATATATCATACAGACAATTATCAAAAGTTCCAAGGAAGGTTGAGCATTCAGTTTCAATCAATAAGAAAAAATATGGTTTAACCATTCTACATTAGTTTAGTTAGCTTTAGTTGATTTCCCAAACCAACACCAAGACTTGTTCCCACTTGTTTTCACTCATCGTTTAACCATTCTACATTAGTTTAGTTAGCTTTAGTTGATTTCCCAAACTGAAAATTCCCTTTAACTGTTTACGTTTTCGCACATTAGAAGTCTCCTTTCCTCGTGGATACGAACTCTACTTCTCTATCCGCTGTAATTAGTAGTAGGAAATAAGAATTAATTTGGACGCCTCGACAAGCGCTTCACCAAATTTGGCGCCGTTGTCGGGGAAAGGTGTTTAACTTTTTCGTAAAAACCGGGGGAGTTTTGTACAATCTTTTCAATTATAAATGGTAGTACTCCTCAAAATTTTATATATGGCTATATGTGCAAAAGAATTAAAAAAAAATGTTTACGCGTCCAGTATTTTAGATACGCGTAACTGTAAAAAAGTAAAACTGACAATTCTCGCTCAAAACAATTACATGCCACGTCAGTTTTTTTAATATGGTATACCTCAGGTATCCAAAAGGTAATATATTTCCTTCTCTTATTGAACTACCTAAGGGTAAGAAGCCTATTATCTCGTTGGGTGTAGACGTGTAGTAGATCTAATTACAAGTCTGATGGAACTCTTAAAAGATGCAAGTCACACCTGGTAGCTCGGCGCTACACAAAAACCAGGTAGAGATTACTTAGAGACTTTCAGTTCGATTGTTAAGATGACCATTATGAGATGTTTAATTGCTATAACAGTAAAGCATGGTTGTGAGATATTCCAACTTGATGTTAACAACACATGACTTCATGGAAACTTGCATGAAAGAGATTTATATGAAACCACCACCGGGTATGTCAAGATCAAGTCCCACAACTTTGTTCAAACTCAACAAAAGTATTTATGGCCTTAAATAGGCATCTTGACAATGGCAAGCTAAATTTTCTCAAGCTCGATCTTCATTGATTTGGTTATGTGATCACTCACTTTTTAAAAGAAAATGGGATATTCTGTTGCGTTCTTATTAGTGTAAATCGATGATATTTTGTTAACTGGAAACCAGATGAGATGAAATGCAAGCAGTCAAAGACTTTCTTCACATAGAGTACACCAGCCAGTTTACAATCAAGGACCTTGGTGTACATTATTTCCTTGTCTTTGAAATCGTATATACAAAGTGTTATTTTAACACAACAAAAATTCGCACAAGAATTGTTTGATGTGTTCTTGAAACATCCTTGACAAGCCCTCTTCCTCACGAACCTCAAAAACATTGTATCTAATGGTATTGCATTACATGAAGGAGAAATTTGTAGAAGATTAGTATGAAAACTGAAATATCTTTCTACTACTCGCCCTTGTTTGGCCTTTGTTGTCCAATTTCTTAACCAATAATTTATGCAGTCCTACAAATAAACATATGATGGCACCTCGCCATGTGTTAAGATCTTTCAGTGACTATGTTGTTTTCTTTGACAATAGCATTGTCTCTTGGGAATCCAAGAAGTAACAAACAATTTCTTTATCCTCTGCTAAAGGTGAGTATCGCTACATGAGGCACATCAATGCTGAACTTGATTAGTTGACTCAACTTTTCTTTGATCTTGGAGTCAATTAATTAGTACTTGTTCTTCTCAAATGTGATAGCCTCTCAACAATCCACATTACTCGTAGTCCTCTTCAGTATGAGCACACGAAAGACATTGAGTTTTATTGCCACCCCGTGAGTGAAAAACTTCAAAGGCCACCTCATTTCCTTAATTCATGTTCCAACTCCCACTTGTTGACATTTTTACTAAGAACCTTGTTGGTAAACAACACAATTTCGTTATGAATAAATTGGGTGTACTCAGTTCTTTACACCCTCCAACTTGATGTTTTTTTTTTGAATATACACGTGTCTCTAACATGTCCTTACTCTCTTGTGTATATCACGTGCCTAGAATGTTCGCCCAAGTCCACTCTATAAACGTGAATTAGGTCATTTTAGTTTAGAAAAAATCGTATCAAGCATCATAGAAAGCTTAGGAGTAATAAGTCACATATACATTTGGATGATCAAGTTCTAGAATTCGTTGTGCTTCATCCTGTATATATATCAATAATTGAGTATTTTGCTAGAAAGTTTATTTCATACCGTTTCAAAAATCTCATTGTGATGAAATAAAATTTTCAATGGAGAACAAATTAAAATGCAGGGAACTTGAGAGAAAGGTTCTGAGCTCTATGCTTTCTTTGCAAGTCTTGTACTACTAAAGCGGGAATGAATCTTTGCGGGAGAAAAGGATAATTAGGCCAGAACTAGTGTTTACTTGCCAAAAGGGGGAAAAATGGTCTTACCATCATTATATTCCAGTGAAGTTTTCTTTCTCAAGTGTTGTTCTCTTCACCAAAAAACTCCCTCAGGAAGATATGGATGGTCCTGAACATCCATCTTATAGATTTGGCCAGATCCACTATCGGCAATTGGAGTAGACTAATCAATGGGGATCGAGTTCATGGCTATTTCCCAAGGAAATTCTATTATGTGCATCTGTACAAATAGGAAATTATACATGAGGATATAACACAAATTAAGTTGATGTAGTTAGACATATTTTCCTAACAATATGCTGCCAGATTACTATGCTCTCTGTTGTTTTTAGGCTCATACTCAAATGCCACAATCTTGAGTGATTAAATAAGTTGTCAGACTACAGTAGAAAAACCGAAGAAGTTGTCAAACTGAATCAGCCACATGACAGTCAAACCGCTACTTCATCTTCTGGGATAGGGGCGGGTGGGGGGGTGTTGATACAAATCAGTCATAGTGAAACCACTAATGAAGAATGTTAAATGATAGGTAACTTCAGACGTCATGTCAACGTTCTACAGGAGAGCAAGGTAATCTACAAAAATTTAGCACATCTGTGTTATACTGCATACTGGGGCACATAAACACGTACATTGACAGATACTATTAGTTGAGTCACCTTAATGCATCATCGGAGGACTATCTTTACAGGAGCTTAATGTGTGTTTGACCTAAGAATATGAAAACAAAAAAATGAGAGACATACGATACACAAGACTATTCTTGCAGCTTCAATAAGGCCAGAGTATATAGCAGGAGAATTGAACAGAAATAACATTATGATTCAGAAAAAAGGCACCAGTTTAAGCAAGAAATTCAGTAGAACAAACTTCTCATCAAAATTATCCCAAATTACGATCCTCAATACTATGTTACCGAATATAACTCAGATACTTTCTCTACTCAGTTCAACAAATCCAAAATATCATATTCCCAAAAAAATAATAAAAAAGCACTATCGTCCTGACTCCTAAGCTATTGTCTGATGTACTAGTTTTATGTTTTATGCCAACTAGGTTGCAATTCAGTGAACTTATTTTATGTTTTAATCGCTTTCTTTAACTTAAAATCTTTTTTCTACAAGTTTATTAGTTCATTTGCATCCCATTTCTCATCGACAAATTTACTTCAATAGCACATAAATAAATAAACAAAAATAAAAAGTAGAAGTTTCAACCAAACAACATGAAATCACCAAAAATAAAACATGTCTAAGAAGTATTTCCTTTTGGATGACAATGGATAATATCACACCAAACAGAACAAACAATATATAAAGTTGCTTTCTTGGACCCTTTTGACACCTTATGACCAAAAAGAGACTGTAGTAAATTATGCCATTAAGGAAGACCATGCTACTTAGCTTACAACAACGTACAAGACTATCAACGTTCTCTAACATAATTCACCAATATAATATACATTCAAAAAAGAAAATCCAAAGTTTGAGATCATTTACGATGGGTGATGAGAGTTCCTTCGATTAGAGCAATGGTACCTGCATGTAACAAACAAGAAAATAAATGGGAAAGAAGAGATCGAACAAACGGGAAAACAAATCGAGAAGAACGTACAAGAAGGAGAGCGAGAGGGTGGCGAAATCAAAACCTTTGTTGTTTTTTTTTCTTGTTAATGAAGTTCAGTGCACTATCTTCACTAGCTCACAAACGAGTGAAGGGTACAGGGAATGAATATTTATGCCGGCATGAGGCACCCTTTTTCCGGGGGGCATACAATTATTTGTAATTATATTAAAATTCAAATAAAAGAAGATAAGGCTATTAATAAGATTATAGTGTAGAGTTTTTTTCCATTTTATTTTGGATTATTTCTACTTTGAATTAATCATAAATCTCATTATAATCTCTACTTCAAATAAAAATCATCGCAATCATCATATTTTCTCAATTCATTGGTTTTTAAATTATTTGAACGTAACATTCATCTAGCCTGCCTGGAACTAATTAGTCATAACTAATTTTAAATTGAAATTAATGCTATTATTGACTCCAAACTAAATTGTAGAACTTGAAAGTTAATTCAGCTTCTCTAAATAACCTTAATTTATCTAAAGTTTTATATAGTAAAATGAGTGAAGCAGGATGCTAGTGAAAAAAGTATTGAGAAACCCTCCCTCATGGAAGGCTAGAAAAAAATAATCTTAAGCTTAATATTTTCATTAATTATTTTAAATTGACCTAAGCAAGCCATTAAAAGAAACTAATATAAACTTACATCAAAATAAAATGCTAACATTAACATAATAAATTTTAAATATTTTTTTAAATTTTATTTCCTATATACAATTTACTTTTACATAATATTAAAATTCTAACGATAATGTAATTCATAATAAACAAAATTTAATCTTCCACTTAAGACTCGTTTGATTTACTAAATTTTGATATTTGATTGAGTTGACACAACCCAAAATCAAAAAGTTGTTGGTTTGAGCATTTATGTTGGATTGGGCAAACCCATTGGGCTTTACAACACCATATGTGTGGGTTTGATCAAACTCACCAACCCCTCTATTTCACAACCTCTCTCCTCCATTACCCTCAATCATCACCACCTCCACTCCAACTAGACACTAATCGTCCCACTAATGTGGAGTTTGTTGAAGTGGTAAGCAGCTATGCAACGTTTAAGCGAGTTCTCGAACTCGAGCATTGGCATATGTAGAAACCTTCATTGGAAGACTCACCCACTACAACCAGGTGTGCGACCCAGGTCGGGTTTGGACGTAGTCGGAGTGAAGCTTTAGTGAAGAAAAAAAAATACTAATCATCCCAACCCAAATGTTTGGATTTGACCAACCCAATCACATAATAATAAAAAAAAAATGAATCAAACGGAGCCTAACTTATCCCATTAACTTCTGTTTTTTTGGGTAAGCACCCGAATAGAACAAGTACCACACAGACTAAAGCCAATTTGATCAAGCGCTATAGAAAGATTTCCGTCGAAAATATTTACATTCAGCCATCTGATCTCATTATCCAATTATCCACCATATAGCAATAGCAAAAACAGAAGACCAGATGCTCTCACAGTCTCACCTAAGTCAAAATTTGCAAACTCCAAATTGTAAAAGATCCATTCATGCAACGGTTGATATTTATTATGTTGGATATTATAGTCATGTTGATTTTCCTACCTGACTCAGATAAACGTTCATTGTCCAACCGGACTCCGGATTAACGGTTTATCGCAAAAACAAAAGACTAGCGCCCACTAATGTTCATTGTCCTACCGATTCAGATTAACAACTAACTTGCCGCTTTATATTAGTCATGTTGGATATTGTTGTCATGGTATGGTAAGTTACTTTACATAAGTAAACAATTAACTTTTAAACATAATGGCCTTGTTTGGTAGACAGCTTAATTGCTGAACATCTCCATGGTACACCCGGGTGTAGTACCTTGATCCATACATCCACATTTTATGCCTAACTCTGCAAAAAAGGAAAATGCCCCAATATTTAATTATCTACTTACAAAGGAGGGTGTAAGGTATAATTTGCCTTTATTGTGTCATACCCGGTTTGACCAACAAAACAGCTGCTTAAATCAAAAAATATATTTGGTAAAGTCACCATTTTTCGTCGCAAGCAACCAGAAGCAAATTAACAAATTACCCTCCACCAACTGGTTCACGTCAGCCAATTAAACCAGCTAACAAATTCAGCTAGCTAGTCAAGTGCACCTACCTAAATCTAGGTGCCAAACAATTTTTTTTTTCCAAAGGTAAATAAAAGTTAGGAGTCTCCCATTTCGAGATATAATCCCCTAACAAGTCGACCATGGAAGACCGACAAAAGTTACAACATACAGTAGATATGAAGATTGATGTGGAAGATTTCTCAATGGATCCAGGTAGTTCCCATTAAAACCGGGTCAGGTAGAGGATCCATTTTGTATGGAAACATGCCAACTATAGGTACAACCGTCCGTAACGGACGACGAAGGGTAAATGCCTGAACCATCAAGATCCGTCCCTCACAAAACTAGCATACCTACCAAACTAAACTTCCTTATTAAAAACTAATTATATGCGGTACAAATACAATGTCAATACCAGCTTTGCACAAAAAGCAACAACTTCACAAGAAAAAATTCTAAAGCAAAAACTGTGTGAACGCGTTTCATATATGAGACAAGGTTAATAATGGAATAAAAGGTTGATTAATGACTCTTTGGTGATCATTAGTAACCTTGTCTTATATATGAAATAGGTTTACTGGTTTAAAATTTTAGTACTGATTTTGACAGGTTCTGTGACAGAAAACAGTTGAGGTCCCATTATGGCACAATATTAATAAGTTCAGGTACCCATTTAACATATCGAATAAATTGGACTCCAGTTTGGTATTATCGTTTGAGTCAGGTACCTAAAATGGTATTTTCCTTTTTACAATTTAGTTCAGTTCAATTTAGGGTTTTTTGAATTTAACCTTCTATAAAAGCTGGGGTTTTTTTGTAACAAACCACCTAAACTTTTTATATTTTTAACAAACCACCTACAAATCCACAAAACTAGCCATGTGACCACCTCTTCCATTTTTTCTACCCAAAATCCTATTGAATTGACAAAAATGCCCACCAATGCCACTCACCACCAACACCTTCAACGAGAGTTAAAGAACAAAACAAAGAAAGAAAACAATAACACAACCCATACGCCCTCCCTTGCCGCCATCGCTCTCTGACTCCCTAAGCCCCTGCTGCGGTGGTACCTCTCCTCCCCAAAAAATTAAATGACTATTCCCAAAAATTAAATAAAACTCACCTCCCCAAACATACTCAAGCCCACCACCATAGTCGGATGTGAGAATTTTAGTAAGCCAAATTCAAGTCAATCATTTACAAGATTACACACCCAATATAATCATTTTGACTACTTTGATTTGCGAAAGAATACCAGAACCACATTAACAATTGGGGGGTTTGCTCTCTAATATTGTCCAACAGGGCTAAAATCTAACAATGGGAAGATAATAGGCTCATATTGATAGCAATTAACGTAACCATCAGTCAAGAACATCAACTATTACTTTTCTTAGAAATACTGTGAAATAATGAATACAGTTTAAATGAAATCGGCTCAGTTACGGAGCTCTGGCACTCATATGTATTTATATTTACAGAACTAGGGTACAATCGGTACAACGGGCCATAAGGCCTATTAAATACTACCCAAACCCGAGATGTCACCACGAAGTTAATTAAGATAGCTAATCATTCAATTTGATGGGAAAAATAACCTTTTTCAATTTTTGTCCATTAGAGATAAAAGCCCCTAATCTTGCAAGGCTGGTTCAGTTAAGTAGGAATTTGTTCACAGCCAAGCCCAATCCACATCCAAAACGCCCACCTGACTAACCTTTTTCAGACAACAAAGCCAAACTCGATTGTCGTCGTCAATTATGGCAACACCGAATCAGTCATGGGAGTAAAGGAGGAGGAAGAATGAGGTGTATTAGGGAGAATGTAAATGGTTTTTCATCTCATATTTAATTTGGGGAGGAGAGATAAGAGAGCAAAGTTTATAGGGAAGTGGACCAAGGTTCACGACAAGGGCTGGAAAATAAAGGTGAGTGACATTGGAGGGCATCTTTGTCAATTCAACTAGGATTTTGGATAGAAAATGGAAAAGGTGGTCACATGGCTAGTTTTATAGATTTGTAGGTGGTCTGTTAGAAATATGAAAAGTTTAGGTGCTTTGTTAAAAAAACCCAGCTATTATAGGTGGTTAAATCCAAAAACCCTTCAATTTAATTTAGTTTAGTTTAGCTTGCTCCTAATTTTTGTGTGAGGAGTTTTTGATACCAATTTCATTCATGATCATTTATATCCAATTAAAATAGATTAATATGAAGCAGATTGTCATTAGTGTTCAACTATTAATATCTCTTCTTCTTTTTGAGGGCACAATTCTCTTTTATTAATACATCACATATACTTTGTTAAGGGTATGTATATCACTTATATAGTTTACTATACTTTAATTTGAGAAATTTATTTCCTAAACTAGGTATTATAAAGTGGATGTTAATAAGTAAAGGTTTACAATTTATGAATTATGATAATATTTATTTATTTTGTAAAATGTTATTTGATTGAGAAAAATCTCTTTGTAAAATTTTTAGTAAAAAAATTTTAAAAAGGAAAGGGGATGCCACATGGCCCCCCTTTATAAATTTAGATCAATCTTTAAATGTTAAAAATTTTAGATCGGCGATTGTACAATTATTTTTAGATCTTTGTTCTTTTCCTTTTTCTTTTGTTGATTGTGGGATTTTTCTACAGATAAACTCGAATAACCCATCCAAAAGTACACGTGATATAATGATTCTCCTATACCAACAAGTAGTTGGTGTGAGTGGTTCGGCACTCTCTTCCCAAAAGCAAGGTCTCGGGTTCGAGTCTTGTGAATGGAGAAATCACTAGTTGGGAGCACTTTACCCCTTAGTGGGCTGACCCGGTGCGAATAGGATTGGCCAAACCCAAAGGGTTAAGGTATAGCTATGGTTAAACCAAAAAAATATAATGATTCTCCTATCAGAGGAGGCGGACTCTAATTTGTTTCTCTTACAATTTCTCCTTAAATTAATATTAAGAAAGAAAAAATATTTAGATGTAAAGAAATAAGGAAACTAGGGAGAAATAAGGAAATTATACTGTTTGGATGTATCTTTCTTAAGTAAACGAATTAACTTGATTGGTTTCTATATGTTGAAGATATTTATTTACAATTGTGGAGTTATAAGGTATTTCAAATTCCTCATAAACATATATACTCCTATGCATACATGTACAGTCAAAAAAATATTGTATCTTTGCTTCTCATTAAGAACCCGTAGCTTCAATCATACTCTTGTTCATAACTTTTCTCTGAAGACTAATGGTCTTCATTGATCGAACCAGTTGACGCAAATTTACAAAAGAAAAAACGAGATACAAAGGCCTGAAGGAATTCAATTCATGCATAAGGGGCCAAGCACATACAAATTATGTCAAGAATTCCTACTATAACGGCCCAACCCAACATATTGTCACAACACACCCCTATAAGATGGCAAGCAACCAATTAAACCCATAATTCAACCACTTAAGCTTAAAAGGTGAAAGCCTTATTGTTAGTATACTAGACCACTACTACTAATAAACTACTTTCTACCCACATCTTTCTTCGATGTGGGATATGGATGTTACATCTAAAAAAGTCATCTTTGACATACTTTAAGGGCTACCTGTCACGTGCTACTTTCGTTGCCTCGATTTAGCCACGTGTGTCCCTTAGAATCAGTCTTGTCGATGCTAAGGCAGGCTGCTTGACAACGTCACTGACTGACGTTGCTAACTGATTGACGAGCGTCGCTTGCTAGCGCTCGTAGCTGCGCTGAAATGCTTTAATGTGCGTCGCTCGCTAGCGCCTGTATGCTGTGCATATGTGCATGTTTGCTGTGTGTGTTTGGGGTTTGCTATGAGTTTAAGAAGGTCAAAAATAAACTAAGGCAATGCAGAAATTAAAGAGGGAAAGAGAGATGACAAGGGAGTTCTTAGTTGCTCCCAAAGGCTAATTTCAATGTGTGGAATGTAATGTTTTTACATCAGCTGTACAACCCTATATATAGGGATACAAAACCCTCCTAGTGAGGTAACTTAAGGGGAAGGAAAGAGCTCTGAATTTTCCAGCAAAAAGTGCTCTTCAGAAGCTCCAAGCCCCAAGCTGCTGCATGTCCAGACTGCCATATGTGCTGCTGGTCACCTAGGTGCTTATAAGCAGCCTGCATGAGGCGCATGCTTGTGAGCAGCCTGGATGAGGTGCTTGCTTGTGAGTCTCCATTTGATCCAAGCTAGTAGCTCAATCACTTATATGCTTCACCTACGTGCTAGCTAAAATACGAAATATTAAATAAGATTGACGTCCTGCGTTCCAGCAAAATGGCGTTGCTCGTCAGCGCTATCGAGTGCCTTCATTGGCTCATTGCGAAAAATTTTGGACCACCATGCGACCCGTTACATACCTGTGAAGTCCCTTGAACGTTTTAAAAGTGTATGCCATGATTGGCGTAACTTAATCAATAGCTCGGATTTCATCAATCGTCATTACCACAAATCCCTTCAAGCAAACTCTAATGGCCATCGCTCTCTCGCCTTCGTTAATGGCCGCTATCATCTCTGCATAGTGGATGATCTCTACAACCCTTCATCACAACCGACCATGCTTAAGCTGGAGAAAAGTTTCTTCACTTCCGAGGTATATATACATCATTGGCCCTTGCAATGGCTTATTTCTTTTATACAGCTATATACTGATTGCATGGCATTGTGTAACCCATCTACTCGTTCCATCAAATACATCACGAACCTCCCCATGAAGTCACCTTCGTCCCCTGGTCCGTATCATGGGTTTGGATTTGATAGCGAAAACAATGACTACAAGATTGTGAGAATACATGAATGCTTGGGTGAAGAAATAGTATGGGTTTATAGCCTCAAAGCTAATTCGATCATGCAAGAGGTTGGAGGATCGACCGTTTTTCAATTTCAGATCAAAAAGTTGGGAGTACTAATGGTCGATTCACAAACGGCAGGTTACGTTGGATCATTCATACAGGTCGAGCTAGGTTGATTAGCTTCGATCTGTCCTCAGAGAAATGGGAAGGGCTACAGCATCCCTGCCATCGTTCTGAGTACACATGCTACGTATTATCTTTAGGAATCTTAAATGGATGTGTATGCCTAAAAGCAGCTGTCTCTCATAAACTAGCCACGACCTACATCGGGGAAGATCGTATTATGATGTTTGGATCATGGAAGACTATGGAGTCCAAGAATCTTGGACAAATTGGTTAGCATGCCAGTGGTAAATTTGGAACATAAAATACAGGGTACGGTACTCCTATCACGTACGTCCAATCTGAAAAGGAGTCCAAGCTTTTATTCACTGCAACAGATGATAATGGTCTAGCTTGGTACAATCTAGAAAAGAATATGATCGACAAGTACGAAGTAGAACCATTAACATGTGATTTTTCTTCTAGAGAGCTCTCACATGATGTCACCGGAGCCTACTGGGTTGATGCCCAGTCACTGGCGTAGTCTTGAAAAGCGGAGGAGCTAATCTTGTTTTGACTAGGGTCAATCTTGGAAACAACCTCTCTATTTCCTTAAACAGGGGTAAGGTTGCGACATCCCGACCCCCGAGCACCCCCATTGAATGGGGGATTACATACACTCTGTTGTTGTTGTTGTTGACAACATTTGTGGTACATGAATTACTTATATTCAGTTCCTCTTTTCTAGTTATATCTAGGGCAATGTTCCAGTTTATTCAGTTGTAATAATCAAATAAAGACAAACTTATCGCAATATATCTTGTCGATATATATTTTTCCCCTTAGCTATCTCAATGGCGTGGGCTCCTGTGTGGGTGGGAGCGTGTGTGTTTGTTTGTTGTTGTGTTAGCCTTCAGTTGTAGGATTCCGGTTATGTTGCTGATGTTGTATGTAGATGCAACAATTTCTATGACTGGAAATAATAACTGGGTTTAATTTCCTACGGAAGACCTCCAATGTCGACTTTGCTCTTGGAAATGAGATACAGGAACCGGCGAACCGCGGTTAACCGAACTGTTCTAAAGCTCCAAGGACAATGTCAGCCATTCTAAAGTTCTGCCTGATTTCTCTTAGTGATACTCATATGCAAAATTCTGATTCTGTCAGCCACAGTTGACAACCAGTCCTAAACTCAGGCGAGAGCTGAAATTTATGTTTTCAACTCAGTCAACTAGTTTCATCTGGTTAAGCACTTCTCCATGGCCTATTTAGTGCATATCGTTCATTGCCAAGAGCACCTTTGTGGCCTCAGCCTATTCCAGATATGAACGTCTTTGACAGAAACCTAAGAATACTGCTCAGTTCTAACTACTGAATTAACCGATGATCATAACCATTCTAAAAAAAATACTGATCATAGATTCATAGGCAGTGAATACTGAATGCCACAATGACAATATGACATAATAGTGACTGACTGACTGACTTGCAGTATTCTGTATACAAAACTATACAGGCGCAATAGCATTGAGTTCAGGCATAATGTCACATTGATCACAGGCAGCTTATACGACCAACTAAAAAGGTATTTTGACACGATTGGAAAACAAAAAAAAAACATTTTCAGTCTGAAACCATCCGGCAGAAAGAGAACCATGTTGAATTTCCATGTCGATACATAGGAATGAACACATATATGTGGTAATTGGTCAGATATTGTCCTGCAATTTTTCCATGTCCATAGGAAAGGAAACGTTGTTCCGTAAACATACTCTAGATTTCTATTTTATAATCCTCCTAAGATTCGCATGTCTGTTCTATACTTCTATAGTCAATTCCTACAGGCCTATAGGCATGCATACCTTTTCAGATCAGATGGTCAAGTCCATGGCCCTAGCTGCTTTGATTAGAGAAAGCTTCCTTTCAGATCTGCTTGCTCTTGATTCGAGCTCGTAGACCCAAGTAAAAAAATCTTCAGCAGGGCTAGTCGCTTCCTCGTCATCACTGATAACTACACTATTAGCAGCTGGGTCATCAGCATGGTTTGCGGCCACTTGATTGTCTACTCTACCTTGTTGGTCTTCAGCAATTGAAGGATTCAACTGGTTCTCTGGCTCCTTGAAACTTGCACCTTCGATACATGCTTGTGCTGATCCAATCTGACAGAAATTTGCCTTTACACCGTGGATTTCTCCCTCCATACTCCTGTCAGCTACTTTCACTAGCACATCTTCATGTACAGCAGCTCCCTTGGACATCTTCATATTCTCTAGAGAAATTGCAGCAGGTGGCCTCGGTTCACTTATCACACCATGAGATGGAATTCCCTCGTAACTTGCTTCTATAGTCAAAGCCCTTACTTCACCAAAGGGGGAAGGTGTAGCAGGAGCAGAAATTCTACCCAATTCAGATTGGCATATCTGCGTTACCCTGTCTTCTTCGACGCTTCTGACAGCATTGTTAACATCCACCAGTGCTCCCTTCTTTCCCGTTGCAGGAAAACGCTTACGCTTTCCTCCCTTCTCCACTGATTCCGCCATCAGATTCACCATGCCATCTGCCCAAATGTCATCAGATGAAGCCAAAGTCTTCATGGGTGTTACTGTATTACATTCCAGTAAATCCAAACCCATTTTACTCATATACAAAACTGGCCACTCCTTTTCCCCTTTCCTACGCCTCTCATAGACCTTGACTGCATCTTTCAGAGCTAAAGAATCCCTCCACCAATCAAGGTACTGCATTGTCACATCACCCTCCATCGATCGATGAGGAAAATATAGCTTCGAACCATCAGGCATCTTGTCACAATCACTCCAGTCAGGCTGGTGACAACACTCTGGTGTAGTTACTGAATCAGGAATGTCCTGATCGAAGCCGAATTGCATCCCTACTCTATGTGGTAAGTACTTCTCTACACAATCGATGCCTACCAGCTCACAAGACCTCAAACACTTAGCAAACGACAGCAACTCATCATCTATCTCACTATTCAACAACACCCACATTTCTTCATTACAATAAAACTCAGGTAACTTCCAGTTCTCCAGATGCATAGTATAAGGTCTCCACAAGAAATCATCTCCAGCAGACTTTAGAACAACCCTCAAATCCCCAACATACACACTTCTTACACGATGCCAACGAGCCAACCGAGGTTCTCCAGGACGAAGAGCTCCGGGCTTGGGTGCTAGCATCTGCAACCTCTCCCAAGCCCAGAGCTGAACAGATTGAGCAGGTCCCCAAAGGTGAAAAATCTCATTAGAATTGAAAAACTTTCTACCTAACTTGGTCCAAGTTTCAATCTTTTCTTTCAGCAAACTCAAGTCTCTATAAATAGAAGCTAAAACAGCAGGTGCTAAAGCAACTTTGGTACCTCTAGCAAGACTAATAGCAATGGGAATAACACAAGAATTTCTATTGATAAATTGGCCTTTTGGGAAAACATACCTTGACAACCATAGAACAAGAAAAGCCACATGCTCAATTTCACCCCCAATGCCCAAGAAATACTTCATAAATTGATCATGACTGACAGCGTAGCCAATATTATCTCTTATTTCACTAATACCATCCTTCAACTTAGCCTCAATTTCCATAAAGTTTCTATCTTTAGATGAAATATCAGTGACAGAAACTCCCAAAGCAGAGAAACCACCCAAAACCATGACATCCTCTAATGTAACAGTGGCCTCACCCCAAGGGAACACAAATGTGTTAGTCTCAACACACCATCTTTCAGCCAATGCAACTACAAGCTTATCATCCTTCAAAATTTTATAAGTAGAAGCTCTAATAGCATCAAAGATCCCAACTTTCTTCCAAATACTTTGATGGGTTTTCTGTAAATCATCAATCCAAGACTTCCAACCCTTCTGGGGTGGTGACCTTCCTCTGAAAGTAACCATCTTTCTAAGCTCACTGATACTGTTGGCCGTGTTGTTGGGGTTTGAGGACAGAGAATGGAATGGGTGTTTGGGCAGAGATTGTTGCTTTGGGTTTATGATGGGTTTAAGGAAGTAGGCTTGTCTCATTGTTGGAATGCTTTCTCCTGTTGGTGCAACCATTAGATCTTCCTTTTGCAAAATCATGGTGAACTTTTCTTCCTCTGTAACCATTTTGTAACTTTTTGAAAGCTTAAAGAAAAACACAGGAAAAAACAAACTTGCACTACAGTCTCTCTCCCTGTGTTTTATCTTCTTCTGATGGCTCTCACAGTCTAAAACAAATGTCTGTTGCTTTTTCTTTTTTCCTTCTGTCAGCTTTTGCTTTTAAGGTTTGATGACTTGTAGAGATCATTAATTCATTTTGCCATATTTTGGGATGCCACGTACTAAGTCTCTACTTGTAGGTTGTAGACTAGAGTACTGGTTATCTTTTCCTACTTTTTATCTATGTCTCTATCGTTGTACTAATGATTCCATCCGATCCCATCAAAAAAAAAAAATGATTCCATCCGAAACTCAGATCATCTTCCAATGAATTGTTAGTCAATTTCCAAAGAGTATCGAAATTTTTAAAAAAATCAAGTCATTTTCAAAGAATCACCATAAAATTGATTACTCTTGTAAACCCACTGAAAGGACGTACTACAAGTCTACAACCTTAATACACAGTGGACCCCAGTAGTATGTCAATTGTCATGGACTCATGTAGGGGTGTAAACGAGCTGAGTCGAACTCGAGCCGCCTAAGGCTCGGGCTCGGCTCGAAGCTCGACGAGTCGGAAAACATGAGGCTCGGGCTCGGCTCGTTTTAAGAACGAGCCGGGCTCGAGCCTCATGCGAGCCAGCCTTAATTAGTACAATCTCACTTTTTTTAAAAAAAATTTAATATAAATTTATAAAAAGGTACCAGATATTATATTACTAAAATTGTATTTGTTAATACTTAAATATTAACTTAAAACTTGATTCACATCACTTATTTATCAATTACAAATATATATAGAATACATAAAAAATAATTAAAA
>ONZK01001726.1:36785-79380 GCA_900322385.1 Pharnaceum exiguum | reverse complement strand
TTACTATACATTTGGTTGGCATTCCAATTATTCGGTTCGGACATACACTTATCTTCTGCATATTGAAGCTTACTGTAATTTTTATCCAATTGTTTTTGGAAATGTGAGAATGTGTCTCTACTCCATGATTTAAGTGCTATTTTTAACCGTTTGAACTTACTAACTGTTTTGAACATCGATGAGCCGTGAAATCTGTTATTCCATTCTTTTTTAACAATTTTGATCGTATCGGGGTGAGTAATCCAATTAGGTTGAAATCTAAACGTTCTTCCTTTCGAGAAAGGAGTTGAATAAGTATTCAAAAAGATAGGAACATGATCCGAGCATGTAAAATGACCATTCTCAACGGAGCTATTCGGGTAAATATGCAATGGCAATCGACTGGTTCGATCAGACTTTTGGGTTAGGTTGTTTTGGGTTTTTTTTTTTTTACTTAAGTGGTTTCGGTCTTTTGGGTTTAGAAATTTTCTTGTCGTAATGGATTTCGGTCGGATAGCACAACTTAGTTGTAAATTTTGTTTTATTCAATAAAAATATTATTTTGCTAATTTTTTATAAAATGGTTAAATTTTATTGCTCAAAATATCATTTTTCCAAAGAGTGAAGATTAAATCTCAACCAGGAAAAGTCCACTTCGGTAAAACAACTTACACAAACAATTATCTAAGTTTAATTTCAAGAACTCCTAGACGAACCGAATTCATATACAAGTACATGAATCTAGTTCGTATAACATCTTTTAAGCAAACAAGTAGAGCTAACATCTTTTAAGCAAACAAGTACACTTAAGTAGGTCTTCTGTTGTTGCTGAAGATCCTAGGCTCCTAGCGTTTCTTTCCCTCCATATTTCATTCATTGTTGCCGCCAATACTGCTCAGCCATGAATGACAGTTTAGTACTCCAAAGTACCTTCGAATATGAGCAATAAAAAAAAAGATGGGAACATGTTTCACTAGCCCTTTCACACAATGCAAGTAGCAAAATTTGCTAGTTGAAACCCACGTTACAGAAGATTGTCTTGAGTGACTAAGCAATTATAATTGGAAAGAAAAGAAGTAATACTTTGTTTAGGCGAAACAACAGTATCGGGATACTGAACTTCCATTGATGCACCACACGAATCAAATATTCTTCTCGCCTCTGCTCTTGTGCCAGCTTTCTCACAAAGATAATCTCTAACTGCTGTAAGATTTTTCCACATCAAAGAAGAGTTATCATGAGATTTGATTTGGAAAACATATCTCCTCCTTATGTAGTACTGTTGTATCCAAAAAGACCATACTGATTGAGTGTTGGCACTTATCTCCAAATAGCTTTAAGTAGGAGTGCTTTGTTCCAACTCAGAATATCATATTCAAATTAAATCACCATGCTATTTTGATTTACAAATTCATTTCCAGCTCAAAAAAATTATTATTTTACTGTCTTTAATTAGGTACCCCCAACAAAATCTTCGAATTATCTTTTCAACTACCGGCTACAGCTCTTCAATATGCAAAAAAAAAATATACAATTGGATCGTTTCGTTTGGGTCGGATTTCACCTGATTTTTATTGGATTTTTCAAGTTTGATCAATTTCACGTTCTAGCTACCCGAGTTTGTCTGCTCATAAACCATTTTTATCGAGTTGGATCGCTAATTTTTTTTAATAAAATTAGAACTAGTTACTTTTATATTTTTTAGGGGCGTTGAGTAGAGTCGGGTGCAGATAACTAGTTGCCTTGAAGTAGGCAACAATGTAAAACTCACGACTTTTCATAATGGCAGCATTTGTGATCAAGTTTAAAGAGCTTTCAAAATACTTTTGACAATATTTTTTTATAGGTCTTTGGCATCTTTTTTCAAAATAATTGTTGTGAGTAAAAACATTGTCTCAATAATATAAGATTAAGAATTTTTTCACCTTACCTATCACCAAAATGTGGTTCTATTTCAAATTGAGGTCAAAGTGTTTACGACAATCATTTTTAATTGTTCCACGTGTTTGGGAATTTTTCCAAAATTGTTGTGAGAAAATTAAAAAAGCACTTGCCAAATTTAAATTCCGAAACACTCTTTTCACCTAATTTTTTTTATTATATTTGACAACAATTTTCAGCTATATCAAACACTTCAATACTCGGCCCTTTTGCTAAAATAGCAAAATGGGAGAAACTATTTAGTTAACTTGTTAGTTTATAAAAAAAAAAATCAAGAACCGTTTATTTTTTCTAAAACCAGATTGGTTTGGTTTTCGACGAACTTTCTTAATTTAGTTTAATTTTATTCTTTTATGTACTAAATATTATCATTAAAATTTAAATTATATGGTAAGATAAAATGAGCTTGCTTATAACTATATTTATCCCGTGGAATATTTAGACGTCAATTGTGAATTATCGTTTATTTATGAATATTAATATATATTAAAAACAATGCATCATAGTCGTGTCATATTGTGACATATTTATTTGATGAAGCATGACATTCAAAGTGTTTGAATTGAATTAAGCATATTCTTAAACACATCACAATGTGTCATCTTGTGATAGGAATTGAATATAACTGTACTACTACTTAGTTAAATTGTAAATTGAAATCTAAACAATGGAAATTTTCTTTGTTATATATATTATGAAACTAATTCAGACTTAATATATGTACACTCAATATATTTGTACACTCACAAAAAATGACTCTAATTTTTTTTTCTTTAAACATTAATGATGTTTAATTTGTTTATTAATTTTCATATAATATATGTATCACCCAAAACTAATTTATTTTACTAATTTAAAATTTAAAGTCATGATATAGACAAAATAAAAAGGAGAAAAGGCAACAAGAAAAAGAAAGGGAACAAATCGAACCAAATTAATTCTTTTTCTTATATGAGATTTTAATTCGTTAAGTTGACTTATTATTTTATTTTGTTTGAGGGAATTAAGTTGACTTATTATTGTTTTTTGTTACAACCTCCGTCTCAATTTATCCTTATGGTTTGACAATGGCACAAGAATTAAGGAATCCATAAAAAGACCGTTATACCCTTCTTCTTTTCAACAAATTACTCTCAAATCCACTCCCTTCTTCTTTCCAACAAGTCATTTTTTAAGGGCAATATAGTCATTTTAATCAATAAAACATACCAAATAAGGAAACCATAAGAACAAATTGAAACACCCTTCTAAGGAATATCATAAGGATAAATTGAGACGAAGGTTGTAGTTATTTTGGTAATTAGGTTTTCAATTTAGCTATTTTAGCGAAAAAGCTCCCAATACCAAGCAAACCCTATTTTCTCTTTTTCTATGCTAAACAATCCTAAGAATGGCGACCCATGCCCAGAAACGGCGTAGAAGCACAAAAAAGGAACACGTAAACACCCAAGAAAAGAAAGATGATCGACTGAGTTCTCTACCAGAAGCCATCCTCACTGATATACTCAACCTCCTCCCTATCAAACAAGCGGTTTCAACTGGTGTATTGTCTCGTCAATGGTGCAAACTTTGGACCCAAATCAACCCTCTCAACTTTCACATTGGGGACACTTACTTCAACAACCCCTCTGATCTGTTTCCCACTGTTGAAAAGCTTGTTTCGCAGTTCGTCACACCTGGCTTTACCATAAAACGATTCTCTCTTCATATTGTAAGTAACAAATCCTTGAGCAACTTCCTTCACACGGACTCATGCTTGAAGAAAATATGTAGCAGCAATGTTGAAGAAATTCATATAACGCTTGACACTTATCGGAGTTGTTTAGAATTTCCACTCTGCATGTTTCAAATGCAATCGTTGGTGACGCTTGAGATTGTTGGTTGTCCCTTGTCACTCGGGTCAGAAACGGCTGAAGTCATGACAGATATATATCTTCCAAGCTTGAAGAAGCTAAACATTTTTCTACACTTTAACCCTGGGATATCTTGTGAGATCATAAAAAACCTTCTAGTTTCTTGCCCGGTTTTGGAAGATTTTACCCTTTTCTATCGGGGTGATATGAATTTTACTTCTGCTTCTCTACACTTACCGGGAAAAAACCTCAAGCGGATGGATATGGTATTGCGGTTGGCTTTGACTCATATGATATTCCATCCGGGAAATTACCGCAATATCACTTTCCTAATTGATGCCCCAAACATTGAGTTCTTGAGTATCAGTTGCAATTGTAAACTAACGTATTGCGTGGGGAACCAAGAACACATTAGGCAAATTAAGTAAAGCTGGCCTTCGCATAAAATGTGATAAGGAAGATCTTAACGCAAGGTTTTTTCAGGAGATTTCGAATGTTACATCTCTTGAGCTTGTTATCCCATTTGCGGTTGATTTTACAAATGTGAAGTTCGCAAGAGTGACATTTCTTAAGCTCAGGATGTGTCAAGAAATTGGGCAAAAAGACTTTATGGGAGTACTCCTCGTGTGTCCTGCACTAGAAACTCTTGTCTTGGAGAGAATGGACATCCATATGTGCTCACCAATAATCCCTATGTGGGCTCCTGAAGATCATTTTCCGATTCAGTGTAATGTAAGCCATATCAGTAGGATTGAGTTCAGAATCTCTTGGTTTCACCTAAGTGACAATTTGTTATCTTTGGCTGAGTACTTGCTAATATTTATGGATAGTGTGGAAAAGCTTGTATTTAGAGTTGCTCAAGAGTTACCCACGAAATTCGAAGGGTACCTTAAGAGAGTGATCTCTACCAAGTGCCAATTCTTGTCGAAGCTCAACGATTGTCCATGGAGATCATCCGTCTCCGAAATTGAATTTTTGGAAGATAAAGGGACTGATGGCTGCAATTAGCTAGAAGATTAGAAGAATGATAAGGAATAAATCAATAACTGGTAACTCCTCCCTTCAAATAAATTTCAGTTCTTTTTTAATCTCAGGGTGTGCTAGAGTGTGCAACCTTCAAAGCCTCCCCAATCTTCGATCCCTCAAGTACTTGTATCAGCAGGAAAAATAGTACAAGTAAACAATGGTGTCTTAAGATTTTAGACCTTTTGAAGGCCTGTGGTCAGCTCTAGCTAGCTAGTTTCAATCTTGAATTACTGACAATATTTTTGTTGCTGAATGGTCTTGTGCATTGCTTTGTAAGTCGGAAACAAATAAATAGTGTGTCTGAATGATAGCATAGTGGTCTCTTGGAGCTAATTAATTTGAATTCAGTGCATAAAATACGTACTAGATCGATAGTCATTTTCTTCAATTTTATGGATGACGGATCTTCATTTATATTTCCTGGGAGAAGAGAGCGCTGATTAAATTATGCGACAAAGACAAACTCGGTTATGTTATATATATATATATTGCTCTTTTCATGAGGTAACATTGTAACACCAATTTGCAAATATATTGTTGATGTCTTGTTCTTTGTGATTAAAATAGTGGGTTTGGTTGGGTGAATCCATTGTAAGTTCATAAATTGGTTAGAAAAGGAAGAAGAAAAGAAGAAATGATGAGTAGGAAACTGGAAATGGGAGAGGGAGAGAGAGGCACGGAGAATAGAGGTGAATGGTGGGTAGACCTGATAATCGGGGATTCGGGTCGATCCGTCGTCGGTTGTGGTTTTTTTTTCCAGGGTTTATTTAAAAAATTTTGGTCGGTTTCCTATGGGGTAGGGTTTGGCCCAATGGCATTTTGTTTAGTTCGATAAGAATATTATATTATCAATATTTTATTAATATTTAAATATTTTTTCAACATTTTTTAAAAAATATTATTATTTTATTATATTTTAATAAATTAAAATTGTAATATGTACATTTATAAATATCTTATTGGATAAACGGGTCGTTTCTGTCGATTTCGGGTTCAACTCAAATTTTACCGAATTTTTTCGGATTTGGTCAGTTTCGCGACCTTGTTTTTTTGGTTGTTTTTCAGGTCATTTTTAGGCCGAGTCTAATGGTGGGTGATAATTCATCCTTCCTAGAGCCGCAGACAAGCTTTTGATCTCTTGTGTAGAATGTATCAAGTCCCAAGAATCACTACAAGGGACATTTTTTTAAATTGTTGTGTGTGAAGGAATTAATTTTTCAATATAAGATTAAGCTTTTTTTCACCTCACTTATGCCTAAATCTGGCAGAAATTTACTTACCTGAAATAACCGGTTTGTCCAACCTGAAAAATTGGGTTGAAACACAAAAATTCGACCCAAAACCCAAATGGATTGAGCCCGAAAAAAACCCATTAGTTTAATAAAATATTTATAAATGTATATGTTATTTTTTTCTCAAAGCAAAATAAAATAATAATTTCTTTTAATGGTGAAATTATGATTACTTCTAATATGCCATAAGAAAAATTTTTTTACCGGGAAAAAGAGTACAAACCCTTTGGGTCAAACCCGATCCGAAGCCGTTACTACCTAAAAATGACAAATTCGAAATGATCGAATCCGAAAGAAACCGAACCTGAAAGGATCGAATTCGAAACTCGATCGACCGACCGACCCGATTGCCTAGGTTTACCTATGACCCAATTGTGATTGAGTTTTTTTTTTTTTTGGAAAATGGTTTAAATTTTATTATAGAAACCACTTTTCAGTAGAGCAAAGCTCAAAACTCCGGAAATAGCCACAAAGAGTTTATACAATTATCAGCCTAAATAGACAAAAAATGAAAAACATTACATCCCCAATCTTGCTTCTATACTACATAAGTCTGTAGCATTACAGAACACAAAGAACATTCTATTTCTAATCACCATGCATTTTAACCTCCCTCACAAGTACTTCAGCAGGGTTAGCACAATCACCAAAAATTCTGTTATTCCTTTCCAACCATAGAGCATGCACCGTAGCAGCAAGGCAGAGTCGAGTAAGCTTCTTTGACCATTGCTTGTCTTTATTCCATGTGGAGGGTATTCACTTACTAATATACACCTCTAAGCCACAACATAGGAAAATAAGTCACCACTACACACACAACTTCAACATTTCTCTGTCACTAAGTAGTATGTGGATATTGTACTCTGAAAATCATGGGTTTGTAAGTTTGTTTCGTCATGTAGGTGTGTGTCACTAGTTGTGAGATTTCTGTGGACTATCCTCAAGTTATGCCAATTGCTATCTTCATCCTTGACAGTCAATCGAATGCATGTTCTGGTCCATCAGCCGCAGAAATAGAAACCTTAGCTACCTTAATTTATGTTTTGCTAAATTATATTAGTAGTAAACAGTATCTGTACCTGAAAAAAAAAGCAATAATCACTACATGTAGATGTAGATGATGTGGATTTTTAATTTTCAGTGGAGCTTTTTTTCTTTTATCTGCCTTTTTTTTTTTAGAGGATTTATCAAGTGTAAAAAAAATATCCTACTTCATACAGCTTTTCAGAATTTTCTTTACCTTCAGTAACCCAATCATGTAAATCATAGTTTTACCATATAAGAATCGCTCCTAGACTCATAGGTGGTAAACAAGGCCACTAAAATTAGATCATACGATGCAATATATTGATGTACATTTGAGCAAAAGGCGCAGAGGCCTTAGTTTGCCCACAACATCAGGAGTTTATTGGCAGACGTTAGGTTCATTTGAGATGGCACATATATCGCCTCTTTTATCCAAAAGCATAGATCAAACTTCCCCTGATTATTGGAGCTTTGTTCACTTGTTCTTCTTTCCCAATTCCAGAACACAAATAAACTCAAAACTAGAAAATGAATCCTAACAACAATGAAGAAGAAGATTTAATTAGCTCCCTACCAGAAGGCATCCTAATAGGCATCCTATCCCTCTTACCCATCAACAATGCAATCACCACAAGTGTATTATCCCACAGATGGCGTTACCTGTGGACACAAACAACCTCATTTTGTTACAACTCCGAGTCCGAAGACTTCGGCAGCTGGAAATTCACCGATATGAAGTTCTTGAAAAGTGTTAAGGAGTTTCTTCACAATCGTGACGCCTACGCCTCTACTGATATCCAAACGTTCAAGCTGGGGGTACGTATACCCCCAGAACCCGACGGGGTCATGGAAATTATGTACTACGTCCTCCCACAGTTGATCGATAAAGTCTTAGACCATCAAGTCAGAGAATTCTGCCTCAACAAGGGAGATGATTTCGACTTTGGGGGATCGCTCCCTGTCTCGATCCCGCCCCGTATTTTTCAGTGTTCTTCGTTGGTGGTTTTGAAGATGGGTGTAGGGTTTGAATACGTGTTGACTAAGAATGAGGTAATAACTCTACCCAACTTGAAGGAGCTACATATTGAGGTGCCGGGTACTCCTGCAGAAGTTGGAGAGATTTTGTTTAAGTCATGTCCTAAGTTGGAGAAATTGTACCTTAGGGGAAAGTATCTTACGGACGAACAAAATGTTGATGTATCTGCACCGGAGTTGAAGTGGTTGAAAATCTTTATCGGTCGTAGTCAATGTCGTCATAATATAAAAGTAAACGTTAATATTAACGCCCCGAAACTGGAGTTTTTAGATGTGTGTGACTTGGGTGTTCCAAGGTACTCTTTTGTGAACAAGGTTATTGATTTATCAGAGGTGAAATTGGATTTACTGCATGATGGTCAGGGGCTTCATTTTTCGCTTCAGTATTTGCAACTGCTCTTTCAGGGGATTTCTAGTGTTAGGTGCCTTGATTTATCAACTGTTTATTCCCATATAATTAACAATCTTGGTAATGATAATGGTGCCTTTCCAGTGTTGTTTAAGCTGAGAAAGCTTACAATGAGGATGGGTTCTCGTACCAGTTGGAAGGACTTGATGCGGTTTCTTCAATTTTGTCCTAATCTTGAGGTTCTTGTCACGGGGAGAGACTCTAATACAACAACAATAACAACAACAACAAGTACAACCGAGTGTAATCCTCATTCAACGGGGGTGCTCGGGGGGAGAGACTCTAATAGCATGCCAGAAATCGATTGGGACGATAGTGGCTGTGTTCCTAGTTGCTTATCAACCAATGTCAAGGAGATTCATGTGTCCAACTGTGAGGGGGACTCACATGATTTACAGTTGACAAGTCGCTTGTTAACCTGTGCAGTGGTGTTGGAGAAACTTGTTGTCCGTGTTCATGTTAGTGACGGTTCGGCCAAAAAAGTGCAGCTGCGGAAGGAACTGGAATTCTATGAGAGGCTTCACAAGCTTCCTAAAATTTTAGAACATTGTGACATTGAGTTTTTATATAAAAAGGTATGAAAGTTGGGGGGCTTGATTTTACAGGTAGTGAGGAGTCCTCAAGTTATGCCCATAACAATCTTCATTTTGTCGGCCAATCGACTGAATCATCTGGCCTACGAGGTGCCTCAATTTATGTTTTGCTACACATTATATTATCTGTAGGTGCAAACATGCAATAATCGCTAGCTAATTCACTAGTGAGACACTGAGACACCCTAGAAAAACTTTGGAAGCATATTCATATCCACAACGCTTGGATTTTGTCATTCTGAAGTCTGAACAATCATGCATTCATCCTTGGCTTTAGACTTTTAGTGTGTCCTACCCCTTCATGTATTTCCAAAGTAACGTAAGTTAGTAGATTTGAGCAAAGAAAAAGTACAACAATAAAAACCGAGTATAATCCTCATTTAATGGGGTGTTCGGGATCGGGATGTACGCAACATTACCCATATTCAAGAAAAGAGAGGTTATTTCTGAGAAAAGAAAAAAGTACAATTTGAGCAATTGATCATGCTTTTTTTTTTTACAACGGACGCTGAGTTTACCGGAAGACATTGGGCTCATTTAAATTGGGCCCATATATTGTCTGGGTGAACGTCTATCCCAAGCAATATTGTTGGTACTTAGCGGACTGGGTTGGTACGTAGCCCAATATCGCTTTTACGTATCCAATAGCTGAGATTAAATTTCACCTGTGTTAGTACAAGCCCAATTGTGTAAAAAAAAATTTTGGTAGAAAGGTACAGACCAAACAATAGGAATATAAAGTTTCCTAATATTAAAAGTAAAAGGTAAATTAGGAAAAAGTAAAGTTTGTTTATTTCTTTATTTATGTTATTTCTTTCTAATTAAGAAATTAGAGTCCTAGTGGATTTAATTATTAGAAAACTACTAGCTCATATATAGAGGGTAGCCTTGTAGAATTATATAGTGGTTATTATTAGAGCCATATTTCCTGACGCCCTCATATATATATACTCACCAATTACAGAACACGTACGAAGTCTTCAGGAAAAAAAGTACGAGTACACAAATAAACCCAATCCCTAAACATGGATCCTAACGACAACAACGACAATGAACTAGATTTAATTAGCACCTTACCGGAAGACATCCTAATAGATATCATCTCCCTCCTACCCATCAACAATGCAATGACCACAAGTGTACTATCCCACAGATGGCGCAACCTGTGGAAACAAATTACCTCTTTTCGTTTCAACTCCGAGACCAAATCTGTCCGCAGATGGGCATTCACCCGCCACGAGTTCTTTGTTAATGTTAGGCAGTTATTTCATAATCGTCTAGCCTCTACTAATATCCACACATTTAAGCTGGGAGTACGTCTACCCCGAACACGTAAAACAACGTCCGTTTTTTTCAATCCTCATAGGAAAAGCTGCGCCACCATGTCCCTGTTTTGATCGATGAAGTCCTCGACCGTCAAGTGAGAGAATTATCCCTTAACTTGGGGGACTTCCTGTGCGGGGGAATGCTCCCCGTCTCGCCCCGTATTTTTCAGTGCTCGTCTTTGGTGGTCTTGGAAATGAGTGATGGGTTTGATTACGTGTTGCCTAAGAATAAGATAATAAGTCTTCCCAACTTGAAGGAACTTCAAATTCACCTGACGGGTTTTGACGTAGAAGTTGGAGAAATGTTGTTTAAGTCATGCCCTAAGCTAGAGAAGTTGTACTTTAGCGGAGAGTATCTTGACAACGAGCAAAAAATTGATATATTTGCACAGGAGTTAAAATGGTTGAAAATAAACATCCGTGATGGTCATAAAATAAAAGTAAACATTAATATTGATGCCCCGAAACTGGAGTTTTTAGATTTGTGGGACATGGGTGTTCCAAGGTACGTACTCTTTTCTGAACAAGGTTATTGATTTATCAAAGGTGAAAATGCATTTATTGAATGGCGGTGCCGAGGAGCTTGATTTTTCGCTACAGTATTTGCAACTTCTTTTTCAGGGGATTTCTAGTGTTAGGTGCCTTGATTTATCAACTGTTTATCCCCGTACAATTAACAATCTTGGTAATGATAATGGTGACTTTCCAGTGTTGTCTAAGTTGAGAGAGCTTACAATGAGGTTGGGGTCTGGTACAAGTTGGAAGGACTTAATGTGGTTTCTTCAGTTTTGTCCTCATCTTGAGGTTCTTGTGACGGGGAGAGACGGTAATAGCATGCCAGAAATTGATTGGGACGATATTGGCTGTACTGTTCCTACTTGCTTATTAACCAAGGTCAAGGAGATTTATGTGACGGGCTACTGTGAGGGGGAGTACTCATTTTATTTACAGCTGACAAGTCGCTTGTTAACCTGTGCAAGTGTGTTGGAGGAACTTCTTGTCTGTTTTCATTTCAGTGACCCGGCCAAAGAAGTGCAGCTGCGGAAGAAAATGGAGTTCTGTGAGAAGCTTTACAAGCTTCCTAAAATTTCAGAACATTGGGTTATAAGGTTTTCCGGTGTATATGTTTCTGTATCTAAAAAAGGTGGAGTAAGAAAATCGTGATCTATGTTCGGGACTTCTGTTACATGTTAAGCCATTCAATCTATCTTTTAGCTGGTAATAGTAGGCGATGAGGAAAAAGATTGTGCCGTAGTACGTACTTTTGAGTAGTCTAGTGATATAAGCTGCCTTCTTTTCTATCTATGGACTCCACACTATGGTGTGTTGGTTAGGCATTCAAAATTTATTAGATGTCAGCCTCTAATATGCTTTTGCATAGTTCAATAAAGGATGAAATATTAGTGTTTAAGTTGCGAATTACTTAGTTATTGCCATTTATTTTCCGCTGTTGGTGACTGTCTGATGAGAGAAAGAAATATGATCGGCTAGCCAGTTGGTTATGATATGCAATTAATCTCTTCCTACTTAGTCTTCTGAGAAAATTCAAAGACTTGAAAATGTGCATATTTGGATGACGGAACATAAACTCTGTTCTGTTACACATTTCATAGGCAACACATTTTACACATGTGACAGTATGTCCTTTTTTTTTTTAGAAAAGTGATATGGGAGATTTTCATTAATTGAAAAGTCATACGGCATCTATATAGAAAATAACGCTAGGACATACTTATCAATTATACTAGTACAAATTTTACCAACAAGACAAAAAATTAAAATAATTAAGCATGTCGAGTATATTTCCTTCAATGTCTCTTCATCTTTCCCGAAAATAGAGTTCTTAAACACTAATATCATAATCGTTTGTCTGCTGATGTTCATACTGCACAATAAATCTTCGTATGTCCGGCGTCCCCGAAATATATCTTGAACTGAAATCATACTTCGGTGAAAATTAATCCACACAATAAAACTAAACCTCACAAAGGAGTCAAAAAGCCTCACAAATGACAAAACATCTATCACAAAGGATAACTAAACTAGTCTTACAAAGAAACCAAAGAGCGAAATTTATTGAATTAGGTTGAATAAACGATAAAAGTAACTAAGAAATTGAAAGTATATCCTTTTGGCTACATGGTGTATGTGACTTTGTGATCAGAGATATTAAAGCAATATTGTCATCATCCTATAGAACATTATTTGAGGTAATACACAAAGAGTTGGTTTAATTTTGTGGGATTTGGGATCATTTTCTTGGTAGAAATTATTTTGAGCCTTTTCAGTTAGTGTCAAGGTATCCCATATGTTGGCTTGCTGCTTGTTTTGTGCTGCTTGGACTAGTTTTCCATTCTTGTAGTATCATTTTCTTTAGTTTATTGAGCCTTTTTTGTGGGTACAAACCTTGGGAAATTGAGAAACTTGAGAATTTTGATTTAATGCAAGAACACATTTATGACTTATTGACTTACAAGACTAATATCTATGCGGCTATGATGTTTTTGGTTTTTTGTGCAACTTTTATTTAATTTTCAGTTTTCTAAACGATAACCAAGCTGTTGAAGACCCGTGCAATGAACTAGTACTCAACTAAATTTAGTTTGACTAACTATAAAATTAAACACTCAAATTATAAATTATATTTTCAAACATAAAAAAATCATCAAAGGAATACCAAAATTATAATTAATCTACTAAATTGATCCTTGAACAAATATAACATTGAGAAAAATTTGTATGAACCCCGTTCATAAGAGAGTTGGTGAAATGGGTCATTATTGTGTAGTAAAGGGTTATTATTATGTAGGCAAGGGCTCATTATTGTAGTCGAGTGGTCATTAAAACTCATTCTCATATAAGAAATGGGTTTACACAATTTTTTTACTACATCAAACACGTGCACCGCACGGCTGCACGTGCCAAAGTCGTTTGTTTAAGCATTTGTGTTGAGTTGAGGAGGGGTTTGATCAAAACCACCAATTCCCTCCTCTTTCACAGTTTCTATACTGCCATTCCCCTAAAATACCACCACCCCCACCCCAACGAAACACTTAACCATAAATTGAGAAAGGAAAAAATAGTTTGAATCCGTTTTTTGTGTGAGACTAGGTATTAATAACACGCCATATACACAATGATGACCCCTAAGCAAAACAATAATGATCTATCTTACCCAATCTCATATATGAAACGAGTTGACACAAATTTTTTCTCAATTGTGACAACTGAATCCATTGACGTGGGTTAATTTGGCAAAACAATAATGATCTATCTTACCAAACAGGCCTAAGTTAAAAGTACATTTGAGCAAAGACGCCGAGGCTACATATATTGCAATTGTGGTATATAGCCAGAGATCAAACTCCCTTTGATAATCAGGGTTATTCATTCTTCCTCCCCAATTCCAGAACACACTAAAACCCCAAGTCCCCAACCCTAGAACATGAATCCGAATAACAACAACAATGACAATGAGCAAGCAGATTTAATTAGCTCCCTACCAGAAGGCATCCTAGTAGACATCATCTCCCTCCTACCCATCAACAATGCAATCGCAACAAGTGTGTTATCCCACAGAGGTGTGACCTTTGGACACAAATCCACTCTTTTCGTTTCAACTCTGATTCCGAAGACTTTAACACCTGGGCATTAACCAGCCTTGGCTTCTTTGTTAATGCTAGGCTGTTACTCCACAATCGTCTCGCTTCTACTGGTATTCACACATTTAAGTTGGGGGTAAGTGTACCCCCAATACCTGACATAAATTCGCGAGGGGTTATCGAGATGTTCTGTCCTCATTTCAATGGCTGCCGCAAACACCTCCCTCTTTTGATCAGTCAAGTCCTCGACCGTCAAATCAGAGAAATATCCATTAACATGGGGGACTTTTACTGTGGGGAACTCCTCCAGGTCTCGCCTCGTATTTTTCAGTGCCCGTCAAGATGGATCAAGGGTTTGGTTACCAGTTGCCTAAGGATAAGGTAATATCTCTACCCAACTTGAGAGAACTTGATATTCACCTGTTTGGTTTTGACGTAGAAGTTGGAAAAATGTGGTTCAAGTCATGCCCTAAGCTAGAGAAGTTGTACTTAAGGGGAAAGTATCTTGACAAAGGGCAATATTTTGATATATTTGCACAGGAGTTAAAGTGGTTGAAAATTCACATTGGTGATAAAAATAATATAGAAGTAAACGTTAATATTGATGCCCCGAAACTGGAGTTTTTAGATGTGTGTGACAAGGGTGTTCCAAGGTACTCTTTTCTGAAGGAGGTTATTGATTTATCAGAGGTGAAAATGCATTTATCGGATGATCGTGCCAAGGAGTGTGTTTTTTCGCTACAGTATTTTCAACATCTTTTTCAGGGGATTTCTAGTGTTAGGTGCCTTGATTTATCAACTGTTTATCCCCATATAATTAACAATCTTGGTAATGATAATGATATTAGTGACTTTCCAGTGTTGTCTGAGCTCAGAAAGCTTACAATGAGGTTTAATGTGGAGTCTAGTGCAAGCTGGAAGGACTTATTGTGGTTTCTTCAATTTTGTCCTAATCTTGAGGTTCTTGTCACGGGGAGAGACGGTAATAGCATGCCAGAATTCGATTGGGACGACACTGGCTGTACCGTTCCTACTTGCTTATCAACCAAGGTCAAGGAGATTCATGTGACGGGCTGTGAGGGGGACTCATTTGATTTACTGTTGATAAGTCGCTTGTTAACCTGTGCAAATGTGTTAGAGAAACTTGTTGTCCGTTTTCATGGTAGTGACGGTTTGGCCAAAGAAGTGCAACTGTGGAAGGAAATGGAGTTCTGCGAGAAGCTTTACAAGTTTCCTAAAATTTCAGAACATTGTGAGATCGAGTTTACCGGTGACCATGTTTCTGTTTCTAAAAATGGTAAAAGAGTTGGGGGCCTTGATAGTGGTGGTGTTTTGTGTTCTGGACTTCTGTTCCATGTTAAGCCATTCAATCTTTCTTTTAGCTGGTAATAGTTGCCGATGAGGAAAAAGATTGTGCCGCAGTACTTTTTGAGTACTCTAGTGATATAAGCTGCCTTCTTTTCTGGTTAGGCATAGAAATACTAGTGTAAGTTGCTAATTACTTAGTTATTGCCATTTGTTTTCCGCTGTTGGTGCCTGATGAGACAAAGAAATATGATCGGGTAGTCAGTTAGTCACTTCCAGTTGGTTATGATATGCATTTGATCTCTTCCCTAAATTGTCTTCTAATTTTAGTAATTGCTGACAAAATTCACCGACTTTGTTCTACACTTGTACGATTTTGTCTGAAAATGTGGATAATTTGAATGATGGAACACTAACTCTGTTCTGTTACATTTCACACTTTGTCCTTTTGGGTACCATGGTGTAGTTTACTCTGTGAGCAGAGATGTGAAATCATTGTACCCTCATCCTATAGAACATTTGAAGTAATAGATAGAGTTGGTTCCTGTGGGATTTGGGAGCATTTCCTTGGTAGAAAGTTTGAGCCTTTTCAGTTAGTGTCAATGTATCCCATTTGTTCGCTTGTTGCTGGTTTTGACCTGCTTTGACTAGTCCATTTCTTGTAATATCATTTCCTTTGGTTTATTTGCCCTTTTTACTTTTTCTTCTAAGCTGTAAGCCTGTAAGTAATTGGGGAGAAGTGCAGTGCTACCACACCCCTATGTGCAACAGTGCAAGCAGCAATCGCTTTTCTTCGACTCCATGTATCTCAAAACAATTGTGGTTAGTATTTCAGGTTGTTCCAGAGTGAACTGCCGTCAAGACTCCCCATACTTGTCTTTAACTCTTTAAATACGTTGTTAATTGGAGCTTTCTTCTTGTGTTAGCTGCCCTTGTGATTCTTGAGTCAAGAGACTTCTTTGTGGACTAGGGACACCCTACTGCTGATGTTCGTTCCGCAGTTGGGGGTATTGGTTGTATAGTCAACACTGTAGTGACCTAGATCAAAGCCACATCCCCTGTTTACAATGGTTAGTTATACAAATGACTTATTAATTTATTTTGTGGAGGTTTGTGTAATGCTTGTCCAGTTACCTTGTCCTTAAAACTTGATGGATGGTCCATACTGGAAATTTATCCCAAAGTTGATGACATGACAGACTTCATTGTCCCCTACCGCCATTTCTCATGAACTACTTCCACAGAGACATGATTTTGGGCCTTTTTGGACGTCAGCCTCTTTTTTAACTGCGAAAACGTTTGATGTGCTCTAATCTGAATATGCAGAATGTCACAGACAACCTGGTTTTGGACCCTCTATGGCATTTTGTTTTAAACTTCAATTTTTCCAAATGAGTGAGGACCTTGTGTATAACTCCAAGGCTCCAAGCAAAGCAAGCATTACAATGAAGTTTGAGTCGAGAGTGTTAGGACTTAGGATCCACACCCGGAGTAATGCAGGTAAATAACTGAAATATGTGTAAACAGATATACAATATACGAGTATATATATGGGCTTATTTGAATCGTCCCATATACTGTAGATTTTCTGGGTGAAATTCTATCCCAAACAATATTGTTGGTAGCCCAAGATGGCCTTCTGTATCCCAAAGTATAGACCTAACTTTCCCTGATATACGGATCTCAAAAACAAACTTCCCCTGATATACGAAGGTTACGTTGTTCACTTTGTACTGCCCGATTCTCGAACACAGTAAACCAAAACTCTAGAACATGAATCCTAACAACAACGACAATGAACAAGATTTGATTAGCTCCCTACCAGAAGGCATCCTAATAGATATCCTATCCCTCTTACCCATCAACAATGCAATCACCACAAGTGTACTAGCCCACAGATGGCGCAACCTGTGGAAACAAATTACCTCTCTTCGTTTCATCTGCAGCTCGGCATTCACCCGCCGCGACGAGTTCTTAGTTAATGCTAGGTTATTACTTCATAATCATCTCGCCTCTACTGGTATCCATACATTTACGCTATGGGTACGTCTACCCCCAACGTCCGGATCTTTTGATCCCCAGTCCAAAAGTTGCCGCCACCATCTCCCTCTTTTGATGAATGAAGTCCTCGACTGTCAACTCAGGGAATTCTGCGTTAACTTGGGATCCTTCGACTGCGGGGAACTTCTCCCCGTCTCGCCCCGTGTTTTTCAGTCCCCATCTTTGGTGGTTTTGAAGATTGGTGAAGGGTTTGGTTACGAGTTGCCTAAGAACAAGGTAATAACTCTGCCCAACTTGAAGGAACTTCAAATTCACTTGGTGGGTTCTGACGTAGAAGTTGGAAAAATGTTGTTTAAGTCATGCCCTAAGCTAGAGAAGTTGTACATCGAGGCAAATTTTCTTGAGAACGAGAAAAATGTTGATATATTTGCAGAGGAGTTAAAATGGTTGACAGTTGACATCGGTGGTTATACTAGTACTAAAATAAAAGTAAACATTAGTATTGACGCCCCGAAACTGAAGTTTATCGATGTGTATGACTTAGGTGTTGCAAGGTACTCTTTTGTGAAGAAGGTTATTGATTTATCAGAGGTGAAAATGGATTTATCGCGTGGTGTTACGGAGCTTGATGTGTCGCTACAGTATTTGCAACTTCTTTTCCAGGGGATTTCTAGTGTTAGGTGCCTTGAATTAAAAACTGTTCATTGCCATATAATGAAGAATCTTGGTAATGGTCATGATGATGGTGGCTTTCCAGTGTTGTCTAATCTGACAAAGCTTACATTGCGGTTGTGTACTCGTACTAGTTGGAAGGACTTAATGTGGTTTCTTCAATTTTGCCCTAATCTTGAGGTTCTAGTCACGGTGAGACGTGGTAGTAGCATGCCAGCAATTGTTTGTGACGACATTGACTGTGTTCCTAGTTGCTTAATAACCAAGGTCAAGGAGATTCATGTGTCGAGCTATGAGGGGGACACCTATGATTTACAGTTGACAACTCGCTTGTTAACATGTGCAAGTGTGTTGGAAAAATTTGTTGCCAGTGTTAATGTGAATTACAGTTTGGTCAAAGAAGAGCAATTGTGGATGGAAATGGAGTTCTGTGAGAGGCTTTACAAGCTTCCTAAAACTTCAGAACATTGTGAGATTGAGTTTTCTGGGAACTTCATTTGTGTATCTAAGAAGGGTATGAAAGTTGGGGGCCTTGACAGTCGTATTCTTTGTTCTGGTTCATGTTAAACCCTTCAACCTTTCCTTTAGCTGCTAAGTGCTAATAGTAGGCAAATGAGGACAATAAGATGCAGTACTTTTGAGCATTCTAGTGATATGAGATGCCATTTGTCATTCCATACCGCACAATTGTTGTGGTCAGGCATTGGAGTTTATGTAAGCCTCTAATATGTTCATGCGTAGTCAATAAGAGCACAAATACTACTAATCTGTTGGTGCTAATAGTAGTGTTCAAGTTCCTAATTACTTAGCTATTGCATTTTAGTTTTCGCTGTAATCTGTTGGTGCCCTGTTGAGACCCAATGAGAAATGTGTTTGGGCAGCCAATCCGAGTTGTTTATGATCTGCAATTAATCTCTCTCGAAGATGTTTATTCAGTTATGAGCTTATGTCTAACAAAATTCACTGATGCTTTTTTGATACCTATATGGTTTTTTGTGAACAACTGCTTATGAATGACAGACACAAACTCTGTTCTGTTTTCCCCTGCTTCCTGAGTAGAAATTCTGAACTCATTCCTATTGATGTGGCTTACTTTACACTCAATCGGAAAATGATCTTCAGGAAGCCATATACTGGTTGGTAAGTTACTTAGCGTCTCCAAGACAAGAATTTCTAGTGCAGGACACATTAGGATTACCCCCATAGTGTGTTTTTGCCTAATAAGTTGACACACCTTGAGCTTAAAAAAGTGTCAGTCTTGCGAACAAGTTCAAGAGACGTAACATTCGAAATCTTCTGAAAAAACTTGGCGTTAAGATCTTCCGTTTCTCCTTTTTTATGCAAAGGGCAACTTCAGAAAGGTGGTAGTGCGGTGACAAAAGCAAGGCAATGTCATATTCATCCGCTTAAGATTTTGCCTCAGGAACCAGGGGAAAACAGAACCTGAGGAATTGTATTAGAATCAAGGCAAGGGGAGGAAAATTGTACAACAATTCCTTGATGTGAATTATTCTACCACTTGGGTATTAATATATATGAGTGGGGTGAACCTGACTTATTTAAGTTTTGACAGTCACTTTGCTGGAGTTATACATATTTTTACCAAGGGTTAAAATTTTCTTGTAAGATAGTAACAAAGAAAGCAACAACTATGAAACAGGGGAAAAGGAAAGATACAAGTATAACTGAAATACCTCTCAGATATATATTTTGACCACAATGTACAACAATTCGTACAAAACTATTACAAGTTTACAAGCACTAGTGGCATCAATAAATCATTAGCTATTTTGAAAGAATAAAGAATGCCTAACTGTATATATACTGGTAAGAATAGGAAAATTACAGGTAAATGTACATATATAACACAATGTGTAAACTATATTGTCTGACCGACCATAGGGGAATAATAGGACCTTGTTTTTCCAAATCAGTGGTGGCTTTCCTCTGCAGGTTCTTCAGTAGTTTCAGCTGCCAGCTTGGGGTTAATCTCTGCTAACTGCTTCAAAACATCCTGTGCTTCTGGCCTAGCATCGGGCGAAGGATCAACCAAATGCAAAGCCAACTTGAGAGTGTTAAGCATCTCATCGCCTGTAGTGGACACATCCTTCATGAGTTCCAAATCAAATACTTCATTGGTCCATTCTTCCTTGACTGTTGATGCCACCCACTGAGGCAAATCTACACCGTCAATCGCCTCACTAGGGGACTTCCCTGTCAAGAGCTCTATTAAGATGACCCCTAGGCTGTAGATATCGGTCTTGGTGCTGGATTTCTTTGTCTTGGGAAGCTCAGGTGCGCGGTAACCTGTTGAACCGGCTGTTGCGATCACATTGGTATTTGCTGTGTCTGTCATAAGTCTGTGGACGCCGTAGTCTGAAATCTTGGCGTTGTTTTGCTCATCTAGGTAAATGAAACTTGTTGTGAGGTTTCCGTGGACAATGTTCTCCTGGGTGTGCAGGTGGTTCAACCCTCGAGTTATGCCCATTGCTATCTTCATCCTTGTTGGCCAATCGACTGGTAGTTCTGGTCCACGAGCTGCAAAAACAGAAATCATTAGCTGTTGTGTGTTTTACTAGCAATCATCTGCACTCTGCAGTTAGGAAATTGCAATGATCACTACAGGAAGATCTGAAGTGCATACTGAGACATCTCAGAACATCTTTGGAACCATAATCATTTTCATAATTTCTTTATGTGCCTAGTTTCTAGCAACAGTAGTCTCATTTGAGTGTACATCTTATTTATTTCAGAATTTGTTTCACCAACAGGAACCAAACATGACTGTCTTAACCATCATTATTTATCTTCCATAACAAATTAAGCATGTTCATCCTCCTGTTCTGTAATTATATAAAATTCTGACTTGTAACCACGCACACATACAAAAACACCTTTGTTACTTGTAATCAATATGATATGATTAACAATCAAAAGTTTAAAGTTCAATGTGCTTACCGTGAAGGAAAGAAGAAAGGCTTCCCTTGGACAGGTAATCATAAACTAGCAGCTTCTCCCCTTTAGGACCCAAGTAATAAGCCCTAAGAGGAAGAAGGTTCTGTTGGCGAATCCTTCCAAGTGCAGCAACTTCAAGTTCGAACTCTTTAGGACCCTTAGCAAGCTTCTCTCTCAGCCTCTTCACAGCAACTTGATTGCCATCCTCGAGCGTCGCCTTGTACACTGTCCCATAAGGACTCTTTCCCATGATCTCCGCCGTCGCGCATAGCAAATCATCAGCAGTGAACACAAATGGGCCATCAAACAGCACCAACTTTCCACCAGTTGTTCCAGCTTCCGCACCTGCTGCAGCAGCACCTCCTGCTCCTCCAGCAGCTTTGCCATTCTTCTTAGCCTTCGCACCTGTTCTTTTCCTGACCAAAATACAAAGCAAAACACAGCAAAGTGCAAGCAAAATAGCAAGTAGTATTCCAACAATTATGAGGATTATATCCTTAGTCCTTGATGTCTTCCGGTGTCGCTTTGGCACGGTTATTGGCTCAGCTGATGGGGCAGGGGATTCGGACAGTGGCGGTGGTGAAGGACAAGGAGTTGTGGCACTAAACCCACACAACTGAAGGTTACCAACAAATGAGGATGAGTTAAACTTCTTAGACAGATGAGATGGAACTTGCCCAGAGAGCGAGTTGTAGGACACATTGAATGAGGTCAGATTGGACAAATTCTCAAACGAGGCCGGAATTTCTCCTGTGAAGTTGTTTTGTGACAAATCAAGGGCTGAAATAGATGACAAGTTCCCAATAGAGGCAGAAATAGGACCTGTAAGGTGATTGGCCTTAAGGTCAAGAGATGACAAACTCTTCAAATTATCAAACCCTTCAGGAAAACTACCATTAAATCCATTGTTAGACAAGTCCAAGACCCTAAGCTTGGTCAGCCAAGTAATCTCATCTGGGATGGCTCCATTAAGCTTGTTATGACTCAAATTTAACTCCTCAAGGTTACCCAACTTACCCAAAGAATGTGGGATAGTCCCAGATAGGGAGTTATACTCAAGGGTCAATGACCTTAGTTGGAACACACCCTTACTACCCTTACCCCATGTATCAGGAATTGGACCAGAAAGATTGTTGTGCTGAAGAGCAAGGAAAGTAAGAGAAGGGGAGAGGGAAAACCTTTCCGGGACCGGACCCGAAAGAGCATTGTAACTCAAATTAAGCCTATGAATCCTAGGAGAATCAACAAAAGTGGTGGGAATACCTCCAGTGAGATTATTCCCACTCAGATCAACAGCTTGAAGCTGAGGAGAGGTACCTATTGAAGGAGGGATAGTCCCGGAAAGGCGGTTATTGAAAAGGTAAAGGCCTCTAAGGCTAGGAAGTGACCCTATAGATGAAGGGATAGTGCCACTAATGAGATTATCATGAAGACTAAGCTTCCTAAGGCCTTTAAGAAGACCAATTTTTGATGAGATTCTTCCACCTAAGGCCTTAAAGGGAAGTTGTAAGGCAATAACCTGTCCATTAGCACACTTGATCCCTGCCCAATCACCTGAGCATGCTCCAACTCTGGTGTTGTTCCAGCTCTTTAGAGTGCCCCTTGAATCGATTAGCTCTCGCTTTATCGCTTGTAGGACTTGGAAGTCGGCTAGCGTGATTGTTACACCATCTCCTTGCTGGGATGTTACTAGAAATGGTGCAAGAAATAGTAGATGAATGAATGAAAATAGTATGACACATTGTAAAAATTTTGATGAAAATGCATGTTGTTGTGTATGATGATGATTACCCATCAAATTTAATGCAAAAAAAAGAAGAAAGAAAACCAAAAAAATCAAGTATATATGTTCCTAGCTAAGGTATGAAAATGCAATATCAAATACTATATATGTAGATACAAATGTAAGATATGACTTGAGATGAATGTGACTTTGTCTTCTCTTTTGGTTGTTTGTAGTAAGGAAAAAGAGAAGACGAAAAGGGGGAGAGAGAGAGGAGTAGATGGGGGGAGAAGTGGGGAGGGAAAGTGGGGATGATGAAGAGGGGGGAAGGGGGTTTTAGGTTTGATTGCAACGGCTAGTTTTTTGTTGTTTTGTTAATTGTTACTATATTATTGTCTGAAAAAATGAAATGCTTTGACGGTCAGTTTAACGGGCCTTTGCGTTGAAAATAAGGCAAGGGTGGGTGGGGGTTTACTGTTTAGTTAAGTTAATAATGCTAACTGTATTTCCATGTTAGATGGGCTGAGGAAATTAACGGCTATTTCCGCATCATGGGCCAGTTTCACGAGCAATTAGTGACACTCTGACAAGAATTCTTATTAGGAAATTCAGACCAAAACAAAAACGAATTATTGTAACAGTGCACAGCTTGGATTCAACCATCATTCAAAATCATTTTATACAGCTTACATAAAATGATTCCCATTGCTAATTGTAAATTATTAAAGAGGAGACAGCTGAGAATGCGATTCAGAATATGTTTGTTGTTTTGTAGTGCCTTTTTGTATCAATTACTTTTGAGTTCAGATGTAACTTCATTATTTACCAAGCTCTTTTACATGGACACAATCAAAAGAAAGAAAATGCATTTGATCTAAAATACCCCTATGCATCCTTTAAATCATACGAGTATTACATGGAGTTTCTAGGCTATCTTTTGTTCGCCGGTTATGCTTCTTTTTTTCAGTTTAGTTCAGTTTAGATTATTTCGATTCAGTTCGGTTTTACTTGAGATCTAACACCCCCTAAAATCAAATCCTAAAAGGGATTACATAGGTAATGATGCCATTTTAATTATAGCTGTCCTTGTAAGCTCGAACTGTGAAAACTACTCCCTAGAGCCTAGACTACATAGGTATATTTTGGATGGCCCAATAAAAGATTCAAAAAGTTACCACGAGGATCTCTAGTAAAGAACACACGGGTCCAGGCTGAGCCAGGGTGAAACCCAAAAGAATCTAGTCAAGGCTCAAAGGACTATGTGGCACTTTGCGCTCACTTGCACATTCATTGTCCGTACTTACGTTCAGAATCTAACTGTTGGTTTTTATGGTTCTGCTCAAATCTGCTGCCTAGCTCTGATCTCAGGCTCTCAGAAAAAGAAAAAGACATGACGACATGTCCTTCAAATTGTTACGACTGAGATTTATAAAGGCATCATCCAAAGCCCAAAGGTTACAGTGATGCATTTATGTACTGCAAACTGATGTAGCAGTAAAAACACATGTGAAGCCAGTCATGTTAATCCTTGCAGACTAAACGTAACAAAGACAAATACAGTATCTGCAACTTGTTTACTGGTTCAGTGTGAACTCTCCATTCAAATTGGTGCTGTAGTCATTTCAACAAGTTCTTGAAGATAATTCTAGCATTTGAAAGAAAAGCTCTACACCACTACACTGGTTGTGGAGTAGTGGACCAAAAAGCATAACTTTTGCAACATGCCTAATCAATAACCTGGATAGAAAGTATCAAAGCAGACCAATTTTCCGCATGCCAAACCAATAACTAGAGCAGAAAACACCAGGTTTCAAACTAAACCTTAATTTATGAGTCCTGAGTTTGGTTTTCGTTACTGCAGAAGACCAAACGAAATCCAGATTCTTCTACTCTATAGTCAATACTCTATATTCATAAGCAAACCACACCTCACAAGTTACCAGACACGATTAAGACAAATTTCAAGCAAGTTACTGAAGAAGACGAAATACAGAAAACCCAGAAAAGGTCAACTAAAGCAAATCAACATTTCTTCACATCACAAGAATCCAGCTTCTGGATATATGATTGCATACACAAACCACATCTGTGTTATCAGGTTATTCTTCCCATTCAGGAACACATCCTAAATATTATCATTGATTTGCAGGAGGCATTACACAACCATGGTTGGTACAGCAGGCGAACCATTGATGTACCTATAACCAGACTAGCTACAAGCCTACAATACTTTCACCAAGTTCTTTCAGATAATTCAAGTCGTTTCAACTAGATCTGCAAATCTGTTCTAGAAAGCATACCAATTTTTCTGCATACGAAACCAATGACCAAAGCAACAACAACAAACCCAGGTTTCAAACTAATCTATAAAACGACGATCAATCTCAATCAGATTTTAGACCTGTCATATAATGTTCCTCTAACTCAAGTATATTATTTAAATCCTCAACTAGTCATCCAAAACATTCAAAGAGTACACAACCTCACAAATACACAACAAGCTATCATACCCAATCCCTAGTCGTGCCATATACGAACACATAATCCCAAAGCAAGTTTATTCTCTTAATATCATCCCAGACCATAAAAAAAATTCAGCAGAAAATACAACTCCATACATAGCCTAACCAATTTCATAAGTACAACTACAATGAGCTTATAGAATCAACATCTATGACCCAATCTCAAAACTTGTATTCAAACCCCCAAAACCTCATAACATACAGGAGAGGATTCAACAAGTTCTTTCAGATAATTTCAAGTCTTTCCAACTAGATCTGCACATCTGTTCTAGAAAGCTTCTGCGTGCAAAACCAATGACCAAAACAGCAAAAGCAACAACAACAAACCTAGGTTTCAAACTAATCGCAAAAACGGCGAATCAATCTAAACCTGATTTTAGACCTGTCACATACTGTTCTTCTAACTCAAATATATGTATATCCTTCACTAGTAATCCAAAACCGCCAAAGAGAACACATCCTCACACTTACACGACAAGCTATCAAACCCAATCCTTAATCCTGCCATATACGAACATACCATCAAAGTTCAGCTTCATAAAATATGACTCCATACACAGCCAGACAGTCTAACTAATTTCACAACTACAACGATCACCTTATAGAATCTACACCTGTGATCCAATCTCGAAACATGTATTCAAATCCCCAAGACCTCGCCATATACACCAACTAGAGCCAGACCAATTTCGTAAGTACAACTACAATGGCCTTCAATAAGTTCTTCTAAATCATTTCAAAAGTCTTTCTAGCTAGAGCCACACAACATTCCGGTCTGGACAGCATACCAATCCTTCTGCATGCTTAACCAAAGACCGGAACAACAACAAGAACAACAAACCCTAGGTTTCGAACTACTTGAAAATACAATGATCAATCTCAACCTGATTCCATATATCAATTATACCAATTTCCTCCAACTAAAGTATATATCCTTCCCAGTCATTCAAAACATAGCCTAGCAATTACACAAGGTGATCTCACCATGCCAATCCCTAAAGCTTCGCACATCATTCCTTCCATAACCCATACACATCCTGATCAAATAGCAATTCATATGTACTACTTAAAAAAAATCATGTTTACGGAATACCCTCCTCAGATCCAATCTAGGGACACAAACTAGCACCACCGATACTCATGTAATCGTGTTAATTCTAACAGATCACGGCATTTCAACGAACATGCAATTTGCAATATGTTGCCAACATATTATAGATTAACCAATACAAATCATGTTCCACAATAATAAATAAAAAAAGAACAATAATATAATCAAATTCAAAAGGTTTCAGATCTCATTGATCTTCACAGCTTTCAAGATTTAAAAGATGATCACAAACACAATAATATCAAGATTCATGAACATGAATTCTTTTATATATTTATATTGTAACTACACAGATCTAATTCATCGATTAGACAAAATCCTTAATATCCTTACAAAACATCAATAACCCAAAAATAAACAACAATTGTTAATAACATCATCATCAACAACTATCCTAACGACATGCAAGAACAACATAAAACGAAGTATATCCCTCTGTACCAAAATCAATAACGCATCTATCCAGATCCCACTCTCTCTCCTCAAACAACAGCAACAGCAGCCGTCGTCGCAGGCCCAACATTAACACCATTAACAGCAGCATTAGCAAGACCGAAGAACCCAAGCAAACCCACATTGGCCCCACTCTCCTGCTCATCAAGGAACAAATCTTCCGGCTGCCGAAACGCGCCGTGAGCCGCAACAACACCAAGACCGACAACAAACGCCGACATAATCACAGACCCAACATTCGTCAAGAACACCACAAACACAGATAGCAGTATCAGCAAGCCGAGAGTCTCCTTATCGGAGAAGGTCCTGTTGAGGATTGTCAAAGGCTGGTCGGAGGGCTTGAAGAGGTAGAGGAAGGACCAGGCCGAGAGGAGAAGGGCGAGGGTGAGGAGAGAGAATGGATGGAAGAAGAGGGAGAGGAGGAGGATGAGGGAGATGGTGGTGAGGTAGTTGATGCGGAAGTAGGTGTAGTTTTTGCGGATACGGGTGGTGGCGTCGGTTAGGGAGTCCGGTTTGGAGAAGGCGGTTCGGTCTAGGAGTTCGGCCCATGGGCGGCGGTTTGAGAAGGTGGTTGTGATCTGGGTTTGGAGACGGGTTATGAATGAGCGGAAGGCGGGTGGGTTTGAGAGTGTTTGGGATTCGAGGGTTGGTGGGTTTGAGGTTGGGAGGACGGCTGGGACTGGGGCTGGGGTTGGGGTTGCCATTGGGGGATTTTTGGAGAGAGAATGGAGTTGGGGGATTTTTGATTGTTGTGAGATCTATTGTAGGGGAATGGGAAAAGTGTCTTGGTGGTTAAGGAAAGGGGAGGAAAGTGGTGGGTAATTGAGTAATTCTTCTTGGTATTGGTTGTTAATTGTTTTTTTTATTTTTGATTGTTGAGTAAGGTTGTCAAGTTATTTTAGGGAGAGGTGAGGACTGAGGAGGATGGAGCGTCAAGATCGAAGGAAAGCACCGACGAAATTGTTAGACATGTGGGAAAGGGAAATTGACGCGTACAGTCCAGGGTTATTTTTTGTTTTTGTTTCGTTGTTTTTATTGTTGTTTTGGAGGGGAGGTAGTGAGGTACCACCGTACCAGTACCGGACAACCAGGTTGTTACGTTTCCTTTTTCCTTCAATTCAACATCCAACAAGACCGGCAAGCACTATTTTTTTTTTTTTTTTGGAATGTAAAGTGGTGTAATTGTGTAAATGAATTGAGACGACTCGTCGAGTTTGGTCAAAGATGAGTCCGAGCTGAGCTCAAGTTAAAAGGTAGTGTGACTCGACTCGAGTCGGTTTACCTCGTCATGTTATTTCTACTTTTTTATGCAAAAATTTGTACTAATAAATTAAAGATATATGTAATATTTGAAGTCATAGAATATACAAGTATGAACAAATACAGTTTTAGTAGTATAATATGTAGTACATTTTATAAATTAATACTAAGATTTTTTCTAAAAAAGTGAGATTGTCGAGCCCGGCGCGACTCTAAACAAGCCAAGCCCAAGCCTTAAAACCTGAGCCATAGGGTTAGACCTGTCAATTTACGCGGGTGGGTCAAATTCGAGTTCTGTTGTTTTCGGGTTGGGTTCTATTGAGCTATCTTCGAGTCAGTCCATGGACGAAAATGTAATGAAATAATAATTTGAATAAAAACAATTAAAATTTAATTTTATAAAAAAAATATTTTCTTGAATATAATATTATGTTCTTTCATTGTTATGTTACTTTTTGGGCCAGTGGTTGACCATAACCCAAACCCAAAAAATCACGGTTTAGCAAGCTCAGGTCAATCGGATTTCAGGTTGAAATCTACTAACCAAGACCCAAAAACAGGTTGGGGTCAGGTTTTGCAGCATCAAAGGCAGACGAATCGATGATGATTGAGCCTTTACACAAAGGCATCAACAAACATAATCAAAGTAAGACTGTAAGATGCAGAATGAAGCAGATAGAGAAATGATTTAACGCCCGCTAGGAATGTGAAACTTTTTTGATACCACTGTCACTTGTGCAGTTTTTTTTGGTTGGTTAGATCAACACTCAACAGCATATATCATCCACAAGGTTGATCATAGCCTCCTAGGACTGAATATAACTAGGTAACTAAAAGGAATTGTCTCCATGAAACAGGTCTTGCTAAGAAGAAATTGCAGTCCTAGGCAATATGCAGGTCCATTAATCCATTAGCTTGTTTAGAAGGTAGATCCGTTCCATCCAAAGAAGGAGCCCTGTCAAAAAATGAGCACTTATCAATTAAATTGTAGTAAGAATTCAAGTAGTCAAAAACCTGGCAGGAAAACTTCTGCCCATGTAACCCTTGCTCTTATACTAGAACAAAAAAAAGGAAAAGAGAAGAGAAGAAATTTGTATAAAGCAAACTAGAGCTCTAAAGACAGCTTCTGACAGTGAAAGCTTGTTTACATGTTCTAGGGGCTAGCCCTGGTGTAAAGCATGCAAACATTGTGCATACTCTTGAATTGGATGCGCCTAAACAACACGAAGAATGCAATAATGAGGAATGACTACAGGATAATATAAAACAAAACAAAAAAAGCCCTTGAAATAAGAAGCTGAATAGCTGAAAAGCGGTTCACCTTGGTGTCATAGAACTTGATGAAGAAGCGTGACTTAGGAACAGAGAGCTTGGTCTCAAGAATAGCAGAGACAGCAGCACTCAGCTTCTTGTTTGTGTCAGCATTGAGGCCTCCAATGGACACCAGTTCACCATATGCTGCGGGCTGCTCAGTTCCACCAAATGCCATGGGCACAGATCCTTTCAGAACAACCATAACATACTGCAACAATTAACACAGCAGAAGGCAATTCTAAGAGCCAAACCAAAAAAAAAAAAATGGGGAAGGAAGGAAATTCTCTGAGGCTGTTGCTGCTTATTCTCACAGATGAAAAGAGTAAGTGAAACAGAAGGATAATCTCAGTAAAAATGGACATTTCATACAATACACCATCGACTAATGGACAGATAATGCACCATTTTATTTTTATCCAATCTTCCATTTTCAATTCTACTTGAAATGGATCCTCAGAACATAAGCAAGTAACAATACATACACCACCGAAATTGCCCACGAAGGAAACAAAATTAGGATCCTAACACCTTCAGAACAGTATCAAATAGTCATGTATTAGTATCCATTCCATGTTTTGGGGTTTAAGATGAGACATGAAGGTGGTGTACGCAGGTAGATGGCAGGATGACCAAAACCAAAGCATTAAGTATTTCCCTCTTCAACGGCAAACATGTGTCATATATTATTAAAAAAAAAGTTGTATACTTTGCCCTCGTGATCAATTCTCTAAAAAAGTGTTAACCGACAGTGTACAATTGATAAGCAGACACAATCAACAATCTAGAGTTGCCTTTTAAAGATCGACAATATCGATCAGACATTTTCATGGGAGCCAAGTCCAAATAAGCAGTTACACTTCCGTACGAGAAAAACTTCCAAACATAGACAAAAAATTTACAAACTCTGCTTAAAAGGAGATAATGAATACAACACTAGTATCAGCACAACACTACACCAAGACATCAACGTGTCAACCAATAAGTCGTGTGCACAATACATAGCCAAAATAAACAAAAAGGGAATTAAATCTAAGTGAGACTCATTCTTCCCAGTAGATTATACGACGCACGCACGTACAAACACGCACACGCGCGCACACACACCACACTCGCACATACACACACACAGACAGATATATACACCCCGCAAAAGAACATACACACACACACCTACAGATACATACACCTTGCAAAGACACACAAAAACGCACACATGCACCTCAAACACGCACATACAAGCAAACCCCACAATCACACACTATGGGCATTTATAGTATCTCTACCGCACAAGGCAACAAAAGAATGAGTCACGCGAAATCTTCTAGGGTTGGCCGGGGTGTTAAATCAAACAAAAAAAAATATCACCACTAACAGTTTTGCATAACTATAATCCCCCCCACCCCACCCACTTGGCAATAACTTTGCAAACTACGTCTTGGAAGTCCAATCATTGTGATCGTCCACTAAAAACAGCAGATTTTCTCTCCTAAACAACTAAGGGACCGTTCTTAGAACTAAAGTGAAATGACTTGAACTCAATTAGTTGTAATAAGTACTGACATTCTAATGAACGGAAAACTAGCGCCAACATTTCCTTCCAACTTCCAGCATGTGTACTCTCTCCGTCCATAATTAGTTGTCCAATTGTCATCACTGTCAAATGACTGGTGGACAAGTAATATTGGACGGAGCGAATAAAACAGTGTACCCTCTAGATTTGTAAGCTAACATATCTTCGTCTTTCTTTTTTCTTTTTAGGGAAAAAATCTGGTGAACCCTATTGAACACAGGGTCATTAATGGACATCATGGGGTCACTAACTCACTAATGACCAGTGGTTGTTAATAATCAATTTTTTTCAGTCGTTAATACTCAGTCTCATATATGAAACGGTTCGCACAAGTTTTTTTTTTGGGTTTAACATTATCTTTGAAAAATGCACATAATAAGCATATAGGGTAACATTTTCCCAACAAAAAAGAAAGTATTATAAATCAATCAACAAAACAATAGTTACCCACAAATCCACAATCACCCTAACGAAGTAAACCCTAATGCATAATTCGAATCAATTAAGTCACTAAGCAAATGAAATGGCCTTAACTGGGGTCAACCAAAATTATAACAAACACAAAGTCCCACAAAGCCACAATATTAAAACAAAAGACAAAAAAAAGAAAACAGTGGAGAGAGAAGAGAGTAGGGAGACAAACAGCTTCGGGCTTGCCGATGATGCTGGCAACAGAGGAAGTAGCCTCGGATAGGATGGCTGAAGTGTCGACGCCTTCTAGACTGACGTTGGTGGAAATGTTCAAGCAAGGCATTTTCTTTTTTGGACTTTTTTTCTTCTACTTCTGTTGTTGTAATATGGGGTTTTAGTTCTTTGCTGAGTGACTAGTGGATGATATAATGAGCACTGAAATGGAGCTCTTTAGTCTTCTGCAAGAAAAGATTAAAAACGACTTTCTACTGTCTTTATTCGTCGTTTCGCCTCTCGAGAAAGGATGGGTTCTAGAAAGGCCTAATTGAATGTGGGCTCTAAATTTTTGTTCAAGAAGTATGGGCTTACGGCGTTGGGGCATAAAGAGTGTGGGCTTTGAGTTTCAGTTTAGTAGCTCTACTGCACGAAGGTTGAAGCGGACCAAATTGCTGAGCATGCAAGGATCCAACACTAGGGTGAGCTGGTGAGGATAGATCCGGCAGAAATTTACCCAACCCAAAAAAACTAGGTCACGAACACGAAAAATTCGACTGAAAATTGAAACTGAATGTACTCGAAAAAACCTGTAAAAAGCTGGGTTGAACGTGAAACCAACCGAAATAACCCGTTTGTCCAATAAAATATTTATAAACGTACATTTTGCAAATTCAATTCATTAAAATATAATAAAATGTTGAAATATTATTATAATATTGATAAAATAATATTTTAATCAAACAAAACAAAATGTGCAAACCAGTTGGGTCAAACCCAACTCGGCCGGAACCCGACTAAACCCGAAAAAATCCGAACCTAAAACCCGACCGACCCGATTTTCAGGTCTACTAGTGAGGGATCAAGAAAATTTGCGGTATACTCTTGAAGATTTTGGATGGTCAAATGATTTTTTTCTCGGAATGTAAATAAACATTATATCCCTTATTTGTGTTAGACATTTTTTCAATTGCCCTCCCGGTTTACCATAGTTTTTCTCCAACTATATCCGGATTCGAGCCGGTCACATACCTCACTGTGATGGGCGAGTCTCTCAATAAGGGTTTTTGCATACGCTGAGGCTCGAATTGCAAACCTCGTTTAAGCGATATGGAGATGCTCACCACTCTAACCAACCCCACATTGGGTAGATATTTAGATATTGCTTTTGCTAGATAGATGTAATGGGTGGCTTCATAGCCCACCTTTAAATTTTAGTTCGATACATCCTGTCAGGAAAAAATGAAGGTGGAAATTTTGATGCATGAAATTCAAACAAAATATTTTTCCCAAAAAAAAATTATGGATTTGAGAACTTTGATGCATATCCATGTTTAGATATTGGTAAGACGATAACCAAACACAGCAAGCTGAGGTAATTTTTGGGATCCTTTTGAGTTTTCAATTTTTTTCAAAACAAAAAATCAATTTCTGGAAGCCAGAAAACGTGTGTTTTTAAAAATTTTGTTGTCTGTTTTAAAAATCATAACAATATATACCAATGCCAAATGTTTTAATTTCAAAAGTAACTTCATTATCATCACGTTGAAAATATTTGAAAATCACAAATTGAAAACTCACAGTGATCCTATACATGGTCTAACTTGATCACTGAAAATTCAAACTCCAAAAAAAAAAAACTTAAAAGGTATTAATCTAGTGGTAATAAGATAATTTGTTCACTATATAGTAGATCTTGGGTTCAAATCACTTGAATTGGAATACCCGAGGTCGTGTATTAGGATCGGAGGTCTCTGTTAACCATGCATGTCAAGGAGGGAGTCGGATAAAAAAAAAGCTTCAATATTAATTGTCAATTTGAAAATTGCTTTAAGTTGAATATATGGTAAATGCAACACTCCATCGGTTCAACTCGGTTCACTTATTATTTTTTTTGACAGCGGATACATCATTGTAGAGAAACTAGCAACTAATAGGGGGAATCTCCTGTTTTCCAACCTTAATAGCTAGTTTATGAGTTTCCCCCACCTCACTACAAGGTACATTAATTTGAAAAGGAACAAGCAGTAAAACAACAAGAAATAGCAGTTATTCTATGGACTAATTGTTGCGAGAACCTATCTAGTCTCAAACTCCCCTGAATTGCCTTGACAACATTCCGGTTATTGTTAGCTCCAAGTTAGTTATCACACGCACTTTTCATCAAAAAATAAAAAAGTTAATCATCACACTAATTAAAATCAGTTTTCAATTGAGATCGCCCAGATCGGAACCATGCATTTAGATCCATTATTACTAATGTACTAAACATAGCCTTGCACTTATATTGTCAAAGAGTATCGAATGTTTCTAGCTTGATTTAAACAAGCATGAAAACAAAACACGATACATGTTGGTATGCACCTGTTAGATCCAACGTACAGTTTTGGAGGCCGGATTAAGGCCATCCTAGCTGCTATATGCCTATAGCTATTAAGAGTAGTAAGCGTTACTGGCAACGGATCGGATTAGTAGTCGAATTCAAAGCTGTGCGGCCTGTGCCGCAAAAATTGATCACAAAAGCAAGGCAACATCGAATGAGGGGCCCCGCAACCTTACTTACCACCACCAGAATAGTCTTATTATCTTGTTTATGCATGTTAGTACACGATCATCTCACTAAAGATCCAAGTGCTTATCCGATTAACTTTTTACTTGAAAAATCGTTTTCCAATAATCTGACTACATTATAATCGTGGTGATAGTAAAACCACATACTAAACTGATCGATAGCAGTTAGAAAGTGCCTTTCAGAATGATGAATCATGAATGCATGGTGGTACCAAACTACCAATATATCACTGAGACCACGAGAAGAGCTGAAGAGGGACCAATCTATAAGGTGGTTCTACCGTTCTACACTTCGACGCTTGTCCTACTTTCTTTTATTTCCTTTTTATTAATTAGTTTCATGGGACACTCAGGTCACGCGTATATTTTTAACGTGTACATAAATGTTGTGATCAGAGTTCATTCGCGCACAAATATTGCTTTAAACACATGGGAATGAGACGTTAGAGAGGGTAACACAGAGCAACACAAATGTCATCACTTTTGGATACTCTATTGTCGTAGTCATCTTGGCATCAATCTGGTACAGTGGTACCCCATAAATTGCCCTTCAACATACAAGAAAGTATAATTCATAGCTTGGACAATTGTCGACCAGCCGTGGTGTCAATGACATGGCAAAAAAATCTTGCAGGAGGGATTGAGAGGTGGAACTCAAGTATGGCACCAAGGCTAGTAATTAGTTTTTTCTTGACCACAGAGTTTATGCCACCCATTGATATCAATTGTGCGAATGCGGCTGGCTCCTTAGTCCCCGTAAATGATATAGGAACCGACCCTTTCAGCACCACCATCACTAACTGCAGAACCATAAAAATATGCCGTGGTCAACAAAAATTTCTAGTTTGTAGTGCTTCATCAAAAGTCAGAAGTAATAATTCCAATCTGAAAGGAAAACAATATTGTAGACTAGTGATGGCTACGTAGCTAGTACATGCGGGCTACATCCCATGTGGTCCGAATTTACATTCGATTGGTGGAATTCGAGGGAAACAATATGCAATTATGAAAGCATCTCCTATGTAAAAGTCATAGTTATACCTTAACAATTGGATTGGGATAATTTTTTGGCATCGAGTATTGAAAGATAAGTAGGAGTTTCTACATTAACATGACTCTACCTGTCTACCAGAAACCTTCCTCATGATATAAAAGTGACTAATCACATACATCAATCACTTCTTAAACTCGTGACCTTTGGTTTGGTTTTCTACATTAATTATGCCCTGTAATCTTTGGATTGGTTTTCCGGCCAAATTTTGTTTTATATTAGCTCAATATAGCTAGTCTCATTAGCTTTGAGTCTTTGATACTGGATTTAAACTTAATTCATTTTCGTTCATCCAAGTTAGCTAGTCAGCACAGTTCACTTAACAAGATCATAAGATACTTAATTAACTTAATTGATCACATGTAGTGATTTTTACCTCTCTTAGTCTCTTCTAAACGTGTGTACGTTTAATACTTTAATGTTAACTGCTCAAGAGGTTTAAAAGTTAATATGATGAGCAACCAGCTAGCTAGTGTGAATCCAGATTAGGTATTCCAAATATAATGAAAATGAGTCTAAAGTTTCCTACGTTTCAACCATTCTACTATATATGATCAACAAGAACACTACATACCTTTCTCTTCAAATCACATTCTGTCCATCAATTTGGACAATTTGAAAGTCAATCTCAATGTCAAAATGGATCGACATCTAAATGTCAAATGGTAACTTGGTAAGGGAGAATGATGTAGCTGGTTAACTTGGAAGAAACGGATGTTAGTTGGACCATATCTTTGAAAGAGTCAAAGTTGTTTTTCTTTCTATTTATCAAGTCAAACTCCTAGTGGCTAATGTTAACTATTTTATCTGAAAATTTCTAGCTATGTTATTTTAATGTTAGCTATTTTATCTGAACATTTCTCAATTGTCTCCTACTTAAGCCCTGTGATGCTTCATACCTATTTCCTATCTCCCTTCTTCTACTAGACTCCCTTTGTACTGTGTATATTGGAGGTGCGTAATTCTAGAGCAACTTGCCAATCCGGGCTATCCGGCTTTGGATTAACATTGTTGCCCCAGGACCACATAGTGTGATCATGATCAAGAAGTTTCTCAGCTCCATGACTGCAGATAATTAGAAGCCAATTGTCTTAATGATGAGTTAAAACTCATCACAGTCAGGAATTTAAGCCCCTCAAAAAGAATTACAAAACTGAAGGAAAATTCAGCTAGGAATTAACCACAGGGTATTTCTCTTACAGAAAACGATAATTGGATTGTGATCTAATTACTGTTTCATTGGAAATTCCTAACAACATTCGAGTAATTCTATAGCCAATGAGCAGAAAGAAAGGGAGCTTTCGCTCTAAGCCCCTGGCTCCAACACATGTACACCACATACATCATTCATCAAGCATGACAACGATTAAGATATATCGTATAGACAATAGTACAATAATTGAATAGCAAGTTAACAAAGTAACAAGAGCACAAAGGCAAAACATGATAATGACAGTAGTTATCTAGCTATAAGCCAAGCAAGGCTTTACCTTAGCTAATGTATGAAAGTATATGAAACTATATGAAACTATGAATGATCATATTTCATAACATAGCTAGGATAGACGTAAAGAGAAAGAGAGAGAGAGGACTACATACATGTTGGGGGCGTCCAATGATGGAAGCAATAGCAGTGCTAGCCTCAGAGAAGATGGGTTCAAGATCAACTGCTTCCAAGTTCACGTTTGTTGATATTTCAAGCGCAGGCATTTCTTCTTTTAATTTTCTTCTTTCTTTTCCAAAAGATTTTTCTCCGCAGATTTTGGGTATTACGGTGTTCAAGTCTCTCTGAATGGAAACTTGAGCGTTGGTTTTAGACTTACGGTCGCGCTTAGCTTTTAATTGAGTTTGTAGACTTCACCGCTTATGCTAGCTCTTTAAATACTACTACATCGGTACGACAGCACAAGCTTGCAATATAAAAACGGCAGAACGATAAAAGAAAGGAAAATGTGTTTATAGTGATGTATGGCTCTTCGAAGACGTCAAGACTAGTAACATTCGAAAACGATTGGAATATTAAGCATCATTTTCTTCTTTTCCTTACGTACGCAAGAAATTGTTTAGCGAACTTCTATCAATTAAAATAAGAAATTGTTTAGTTAACCCAATTATGAATCATGTGTTCGAAGGAAGACGACTTCCCATCATCCCATGTGATAAAAATCCTAAGAATCATGAGAGCAACCAAATCATTGAAAATTGATGACTTAACTTATTTTCATCACAATATAATCAATCCTAGCCAGTTAAATTTTAAGTAAAAATGAAATCACCAAACATTAACTTTTTTTTTAATTTAAAATATCTTTATTAATAAAACATTATTCTTGATTAATTTTAAATCACCTTTATTCCAAATAAAATTTGTCTATAAAGTATAAACCATTCCAAACTAGATATGTAATTTTTTTTATTTCAAACCAAAATGAGTATACCATAAGCTAGTTTTTTTAGGCAAAAACATGCTTCAAATAAACTGTTCATTAATTTTCATAATTTTATGAAAAGCATTTACAAAATTTGATGTTCAAGTTAGTCTTTGATTAGTTAGTCACTGAATTTTTAGTTCTTTTTTTCATAGTTAATTACAGTTAATTTAAACTAAACATAGCCTAGTTGAATTTAGTTTAATTTGTGTTGATACTGCTACTTTAATTAAATCTAGGTATTGTCATTAGTTCAATTTGTATTGGTCATACTTTTAACTAGACCAATTGTAGTTTATTTAGGCTAATTAAATTCATTTTTCTTCAATATAAATAGTTGATCGAGCTCAGATCATTTCACTGCCAAAATTAGAATTTTTCTAGCGATAATTAAAATTGACTCATTAAAGCATGCCAAAATTTGAAATATGAGATATGAAATAATAGTTCAAGTAATCATGATTCTTGATTTTTAAATTCGAAATGTGAAAAAGATATGCTAACTATTAAATCATGTCAAAATATGATATTAAGAGACTTGGCATGGATGATTGGTTGAGAGGTTAAGATGTTTACTTTTAAGACTACATTGATCTAATCATCTAAACTGAAAATTCATTATTATTATTTTTTTTTGATAATTGGGGATGGGGGAATTTTCATTAATAGAATAACAATACGGCATCTACATCATAAAACACCCTAGAATATACTAAATTAACTATACTAATACAAAAAATATCAACAAAATAATTAATTAAAATACTCAAGTGCGACTACTTGCTGACTTCGATACATGCCTCAGCATCTTTGTGGAAGTAGACATCTTCATCGCTAATATTATAATCAACCTTCTGTCGATCTTCATATTGCAAGTTAAATCTTGTATCCACGGTATCCCTAATTTTTTTACTCCATCTGTCCCATATTGAATGTCTTTTTTGATGATTATTTTTGTCCCAAAATTATGTCCTATTTAACAACCATTCTAAGGTAATTTTCTATAATACCCTTATCATTTATTATGTTGTCAAATTATAAAAGTATGCACTCTATATTAATTAGGGGCAAAGTTGAGAAAAGTTTACTTTTTATTGATTACAAAGATCAATAAATAATTTTTTCTTAATATGTGTGATATGGTTAAAAATGACACTCAATTAGGGATACGGGAGTAGTTAAAAAATGGATATTCTAAGGAAAGTCGAAGGCTTGCGCTCAGTGGCTCACTTGTGTGTTGTGTCTTATTATTGGCCAAACTTTGCCCTTAATTTCGTCTAACGAAACCAATTTAAACACGTGGGCATAAACACGCTAAACTAGTAAACATGTCTACCAAAAAAATAAAACATAAACACACAAAACATATGACATAAAAAAAAGTACGTAAACAACTGTGGTTCCGTGGCAAATCCAGTCTCATAATTCTATGTAACATCACTTTCAAGTCTCGACTACTTCAACACTTTGTCATCGCGTTTATTGTGAACTAAATCCAACCTCCTTCGTCTAGCGAACTTTTTAATTAAGGCCATACCTGACCAAGCTTGTTGTATGCTTAATTATGCTACTATAGGATCTCAAAAAGAAAAAAAAACTAGTATGCTACTATAAATCTATGATAACCAATCTTTAAACTCAATAATTGAGTGATCTTGCAGTCTTGCTGTACTATATTTTCCGATTGTGGTAACCGGTAACTATGTAAAGGTTAGTTCCATTGTTTAGTTATATATAAACTCAAGTCTCAATAGTTGTTCAAAAAAAAAAGAAAATCAAAAGCTTATATTGAAGAGAGCACTTCGGCCAAAAATAAGCAGAGGGAAAAATTTATGGTGACTTTCAAAAATTGTAGTCATGGGAGTCACCATAATATATGTAATCTAATCCACTCATTTTCTTACATCAAGCAATCTTGGCCATTGAAACTACAAAAAATCTATAAATGATATAGGCGTCTTTAAAAATAGGAAGAAAAAAATTAATTAGGTGATCTAGATTGGCGTAAAAAAAAATTGTTCATATTTTTTTAATGATTTTTTAAAAGTGTTTTGACTTTAATTTTTTACATTTTGAATTTATTTTTCCGAAAAAAAAATACTTTTCCATGACAATTCAGGTCAAAATAAATTTTTAAAATTATAATTATATAAATTTTATTTTTTGAGAATTTTCAAAGTTATAATATAGCAATTTCAATATTTTTTTAAGTAATTTATATTAATATCAATAGCCGTGATGTGTAGTTGGCAAAAATCAACGGTCTAGATTACACTATATCATATGGTGACTCCCATGGTTATAATTTATGGGATCACCATACTTTCTTCCATAAGGAGAAAGAATTTTCAAGAGTTCAAGAGTTTGGCATAATGGCCACTGCATTTTCTAGTATCAAAGGTCTATCAAAAAAAATCTAGTATCAAAGGTATGCTCCTTGCCTCCTTTTTGATCGTTAAAAACTTAAAAATATCTACGCATTTTATCTTTTATTTATTTGTTAAATATTTACTCCGTACTTTTTTGATCCTTTTGGAGAAATTACAAATATCTTTGGTAAGAAAACAGTAACAAAACAGGAGGACCATATAGAATTGTCAAAGGCCAATCTCAACTTTCGATTTCGTCCAACTTTTAATCATGATAGCTGATTTTGTTAATTTTCTTTTAACAGTTACCCAAACAAAATTTTGTAAAAAAAATATTAACTTGCAAAATATTATTTTTGTTTTTGCAAGAAAGTGTTTTGGCTGTTTTACCCAATAGCTAGTTCGCATAATATTTACATAACTTGTACGGAAAATATATACATTAGTAACGGAAAATTATAACCTCCAATTCTTAGGAACCCCTGATGTTTTTTTGTCAAAGCATTACATCATATATTACTAGTCTCCTTTTTAATGTCATTGGTCATCCTTTTATTATTAGTTATATATCCACCCGGTGTATCAAAGACTTGTTGAATTATAACTCATACAAGATGAGATCAAATAAATCGTTGCAACAAACTACATACTACTTTCATTCACCACCAAATAGTATTTGTAACAACTATTTGTCTTTTTTACTGTGATGAAATAGTTTAACAATTTGTAGTGACAAAATTACAAAAGTGTAAGTACAAATTTATATATAAGCAGACCAACTTTTTCCTATTTTCATTCAGCACGAAATTACAAAAGTGTCAGTACAAATTTGTTTTGACTTTTCGTTACAACAATACAAACAAAAAGTACAATTAGTACCAACAAATCATTACCGCCATTGTCTTAATAATTCCTATTTTTATAGAGACAAATTCATTAATTTGTAGTACAAATCTAAACAAATCATTCCCGCCACTGTGTTAATAATTCCTATTTTTGTAGAGACAAATTCATTACTTAGTCAATACAAATCTATGCACATTTACAAGAATAAAGCCAAACCAAACACATACTGGGTGAAAGCTACTATTCAATATTCACTAAAAAAAATTCAATATATAGTGAATATTCCTTTGTCTTTTCTTCGGTAATAATGTATTAAAAAAAGATTTTTTTTTTTAAAAGCCAACCAAATCAACTATCAATCTATCATCCACAAAATCAAATGTTAAGAATTGTCCTTGACAATTGCTTATGGTCATCTATTCTTTTTTGCCAAGGACGGGAGTTTTTCCAAGCTATATGACCTTTTAAAAAAAACATAGCTATTTGAGATAACTAGCCGACTGGATAATATAACTTGCATTACATGAATTTTGTTTTAAAATCGTTTCAAGTAATTTGAAAGCACAACAAATTTATAAGAAAAAAAAGAGCAGAGTATTACACTTAACTAAATAGTTAACACAAAGATTACAAGGACTGGTAATTAAGTTTAACTTCAACACAAGAAGTTGTGAGAAAAATAATAAGTAATATAATAATAATAAGTAAAAGAAGGATCACTAATGAACCAAAGTGGTCTGTGTGTTGAGTAAGTTGAGAATGAGGCTGCTGCATTGGCTGTTGAGGAGCAAGCATTTTCCCTGGTAGCATGGGAAGAATAGGCTTCTGCATTGGCTGTTGAGGAGCAAGGATTTGCCCCGGTTGCATGGGAAAAATAGGCTTCTGCAATGGCTGTTGAAGAGCAAGGATTTGCCCTGGAAGAATAGGCTTCTGCATCAGCTGTTGAGGAGCAAGGATTTGCCCTGGTTGCACGGGAAAAATAGGCTTCTGCAATGGCTGTTGAGGAGCAAGGATTTGCCCTGGTTGCATGGGAAGAATAGGCTTCTGCATTGGCTGTTGAGGAGCAAGCATTTGCCCTGGTTGCATGGGAAGAATAGGCTGCTGCAATGGCTGTTGAGGAGTAAGCATTTGCCCTGGTTGAATGGGAACAATAGGCTTCCTAAGCCTGTGTGAATTAAGTAGATTGACGATCTGTTTCTCATAGGAACATAGTTTGTCCTTGTGACCTGGTAAAATATCGGTTTTTGAAATCCGTAGAACCTGCAATAACCTCTCCAGCATCTGCTTAAAAAGCCTGAGCTTATCATGTTGCTCCTTTGGTTGCTCCTTTTGTTGTTGAGGAAGAGAATCAAGATGGTAACCACGTAAAAAATTAGATGAGATCAACAAATTGCTTTCAAAAGATCACTGCTACTTTTGTACATATACGTACAGTTAAGCAGATCAACAATTTGTTACAACAACAACAACAACGACGACAATAACAACAACAACGACGACAACGACAACAACAATTCAATGGGGGTGCTCGGGGTCAGGATGTACGCAACCATACCCTTGTTTAAGTAAATAGAGAAGTTGTTTCCAAGATTGACCAACTTCTACATTGAAGTATTGACTTCCAACAACTTCACCAAAATAAGTAGTGGAAGGTTTTCTTAGCCATTAAGGTCATTAAAAGAGGTAAAAGCCACCACCACACCCCCCCCCCCCCCCCCCCCCCCCCCCCCCCCCCCCC
>ONZK01001726.1:676-20187 GCA_900322385.1 Pharnaceum exiguum | reverse complement strand
AGTCATCGTGGGCAACATAAAGCTGACTAACTGAAAAGGGTTTGTACGCGGTAGTCCATCGACTGTATAAGAGAAGAAAATCTTGAACTACCAATGTCTTGTAATGGTAATTACAATACCTGCTGTAATTTCATGAATATTTTCTGGTACATCTCATCAAGATCTGCCAGGTACATATCCTTCATAGCTTTAATCTGCAAAGAAATCATCAGAGATCATAAATCATGTTTCAAAAGCGGTCACCCAACCACATTTACCAACTATATGGGACATAAAACAATGAATCATTCAAAGATAAAGCTTTTGCAAAACCCCCAAATAGGACGAAGATAACAAAAGAAGGGATGCAATATGAGTACAACAAGGTAAGCACCAGGTGGCGTCACCCCCAATATATCTCTAGAATCACCCCTGATATATTTATTTTAGGGGTTATTCCAATTATTCTAGATTTATAATAGGGGTTATCCCGTGATACCGCATGGTGCATACCATCCACCCGGTGTATGCTAGACTTGTTGATATGAGTAAGGGTTTAGTATCAATTTTCTTCAAAATTACATCAAAAGAGAGGTGTCAAAGTAGTTGAAATTTTGGGAAGGGGCTAAGATGAGTCCCAATACTATCTCCCTAGCATTTTCGTATCGTCATAAGCTTCAGTCACATACATAGTGAAAAATTGTACAACACAATGAAAATTTATACAACTATATACAAAATGGAAACCAAAAACCCTAAGGGGACGTTCAATAGGACTGATTTTTTACTGATCCAAATTATACTTATAAAAATGTATTAGAAATTCTTTAGCTGGACTAAAAACTGGTAAGAATTAGTCCTACAAAACAGGGCCTAATAACATGGTATAGTTTGTCATCAAAGAATTTTACAAGAAAGAAAATGGGCACATAAATCACACAGCTCCAACATAGTGCGAGTAATAGCAAAGAATTATGAAGAGTCTACATTGGCAAAGACAACTTCTCATTTTCCTTCTTTTAATCATACACTAACCACAATAAGAACATGAGTACTATATACAATTAAGTACAAACTATTTTCACTATAGTAACCACCTCATGTAAATGCAAGTATACCAAAGACATTCTTGAAAAAAATATCAAACATTAGGAAAAGTGGGTTGATAAAACACCTTTCATACACCTCCTCCTGCCAATCACCAGCATCTGTATTACCAGTCTTAGCTGTGGAATCCAATGAAGCTTTTCAAAAGGCACAAAAACATAAAATATTAGAGATCAAAAAACAATCATTTCTTCAAAAGCAAGAAATGAGTCTATATAACAAATAGTACCAATACCACCAAATATAAATCCTAATAAAAACCAAGGTCTGGCATACCACTTTCTATGGGCCAACATCATCAGCCACTAGGAACACATATTATTCAGAGAAACAAGAAGCCCCCAACAGATCACGGGCTTCTCAATCCCAAAACCATTTGGAATCTGCTAGCCAGGATCAGAAGGGATATACGCGAGACAAGACACACACACACACACCCACCAACCCAACCACGCACGAACACACGTGCGCGCGCCCACATGCCCACCCCGCACACGCACCCACATATTCCCTATCCACTTCAACCCTCAAGCGAGATCCTTGACTTGGATCATTTCTCTCAACTACTGCCTATCGGGAAAAAGGGAAAGAAAGAGAGGAAATAATGGTTTAAAGTCCTTACGCAGTTACTAAAAGAAAAGAATACCACACATGGATGTAGAAACAAACCAGACGGGTCAGCCGCAGAAACTCACAATATCCAAGACAACATCAAAGAGTAAAAGTTAGATACTCAAAAAATCACAGTATCATAACTGGTACACACAAAACTACTAAGGTGGTTACTGAGGATATCCTTTTCTCAGGGAGATCATCAATTGTCAGCTGGAAGATAACTCAATTGAGAACAAGGAACACACATATCATCAGCAAATGAGGCAGAAAATTAAGTTTTAGGGTAGAACAGAGGCACATACTAGATGGTCCCTCAGGGGTGGCTCTTTGCAATTGGAACAACTTATGCTGATAAAGCATGTTTTCCTGTTGAAGGAATTGAATTCTCTGCTGCATGTTATGCTGCACAGAATTAGACTGTTGTTGCATACCCAACTGCTGTTGCAATTGTGCAGGCTGAAACTGCAGCTGTGACATCAATTGTTGCTGAGAATGTGGTTGCATCTGTTGCCCACCTCCTGATGGTAAAGAAGAAGCATTCTGGGACTGCTGCTGCATCGGAGCCTTGACCTGTTGCATCATGTGCACAAAGTGTTGATTTGGCTGCATACCGGCATTACCAGATTGAGATCCTATAAGCTGCTGCTGTTGTGGAAGTCCACCAACATGACTTTGATGAGCCAATTGTTGCTGAAAAATGTTAAAAAGATTGCTCTGTTGACCCACCAAATGTTGCTGCTGTGGATTCTGATGATTAGCTTGCTGCTGTGAGGACAAATTTGGACGATTAATTTGCTGCCCAAGAAGCCTCTGCTGCTGCGACTGCTGTTCTTGCTGCATATCTGAGATACTACTTTGCTGACCAAGCAATTGATTTTGCTGCATTGACACAGTATTCTGCTGTTGACTCATTAGCTGCTGCTGCTGCTGCTGCAGTGGAACCACTTGCTGCTGTGAGCTATGAGACTGTAGCTGTGTAATATCAGGAGTCTGTTGATGCTGTTGTTGTTGTAGCTGCTGCTGCTGCTCCTGTCTGAGCATTGACTGTTGCTGCTGAAGAACAGTCTGTGGCTGTTGCATAGTGGGCTGCTGGATCTGTTGCATCCCAGAAACCATGGAGGGCTGCATATTAGATGATGTTTGCACCATCTGTGGCTGAGAAGATTGCAGCTGAGTAGCCTGCAGCAGATTCGACTGCTGCTGAGACGGTTGTTGTTGCTGCATTGGTGTCTGCATCAGCTGGTGTTGCATATTTCCCTGAGCTTGTAACTTGTGCTTTAATAACTGACGCAGCAACATGTGCTGCCGATACATATATTGCTGCTGAGTACTCTGAGGCTGCTGCTGCTGCAAACCAACTTGCTGCCTGCCTTGCATCTGTCTTTGCGAAGCAAACATATTGGACGCAACACTCTGATTCATAGTATTTCCCATAGAGTTCTGTGAAATGCCAGATATAGTCTGCAAGTTAGAATTCTGAGGGACATTTGGCATGGGATTTTGCATAAACGCACTAACAGGGGGAAAAGAATTCGGAATGCTAGGAGCACTTTGCATTCCAGTAGATGCCACATTGTTTTGCATGTTCTGAGCCATAAGTGGACGGGGTTGAGACTGATTGGACACCATCTGGAGGGGAACAGATTGACCTTGATTATGTAACTGCGGCTGCATATTCTGAGAAGATGCTGACACATGCAAAATACTGGACAAGTTAGCGAAAAATATAAGCTGATGTCCCAATGTACACCACGGATAAGTATCAACTGACAACATCATGAAAGAGTCTCTTATGTTGACATCATCATGATCTTCTCTTTCTTGTCTTCTTATGTCAGTAGTCATTATATTAAAGAATTTGTCAATTCGAAGGTCAAGAAAAAGCAAAAAGATGAGGTTCAGATATCAAGCACAGCATCATATGCTATACATCAAGCGAAAAGGACTACAACTTGGATAAGTTGAAACACGACCGTAGCGACTAGAATAAGCTAACATGATTTGATCGCTGAAATCTTATTCTAGTCACCTAAAGCCGCATAAATAACATCATGATACATGGTACAACGAGTTCCACTTCAAAAAGAACTGACTGTTATGACATTAATCGACCCTGCCGATTACTACCCAGCCAGAACTCGAAAGTGTTAAAACACGACTACAAAATGGCACTCTTAAGAAGAACAGCAAAATTCTGTATTCACGAGCTCACGGCAAATCAAAAGAGGCCCTACAGAGAGGGGAGCAACCCACAACAAAGTATAGGAACTGAAAGTAAGTGGCATCCATTTCAAGGTCCTCTTAAAAAGTTCAGCAAACTCAACTGTAAATTCATATGCTAAAAAAATATACAGAGAATTGGTGACTGTCAGTTAAGGGCTAGGGCCTAGGGGACGGAAATAAGAAAAAAACAACATAACCTTTAATCGTAATCCAACAAAGAACAGAAACGCAAAGAAACAGAAAAAGAATAAAAAAACAAGGCGAGGGATGGGGAGATGTCTGCAAAGCATTCTTACAGACTCTATCTGGACAAATTAACCAAAAACGCAGTTTACAACTTCACGTTATGCACACACATGTCAAAACGAGTAGCAAGTCATAAATACATACATACATTCATATGTAAGCAATTCCAACCAATACACTCTCAACTGGTATCATTACTAAGTGCCACCTTTATCAGTTACACTACCTGGATCCAGAGGATTTCTGTTAGGACTAGCAGAATTAGGAGGCATATTAGGGGGTGCATTCTGAGAATTTGACTCCAGTGAGATCATCTTCAAGGCAATCTTCCGCATGTAATCAGACTGAGTTTATAATCCATCATTAGTACCCCAAAAGATTTATGTTAGTAGCGGAAGAGAAACAAAAGTATTACAAACTGATCCACTTACTTGGCTTGTAGCAACATTATAAATCTTGTCTTCAAATCTTTCAGCAACATTCTTGAGCCCCTTGATCCCTTCTTCGCCAGAAAAGGGCAGGTGCTTCTTCAAAGTATACAGTCTACAATTGAAAGAAGCGTGAATAAAAATTACACCCACCACTTGTTACTTGAAAAGATTTGACTTAGCTTTGTGGGACTATAAATTGATAACTGAGCCACGATTGAATTAGCTCAATTTTCTTCACTCAAGATATAAACATCTCAAGATATAGCAATTCTCCACTCGCCCACCCAATAAATAAATAAATAAATCACCACATTTATCCCTCAATTTTCAACAATCATCATCAACACGTTTAAAAGGTTACCTTCTTAGTTTAGCTCACTTCCAACCACTATCCTCACTCTTTTTTTTTTTACTTTTAGATAACATGGGTATCTCGTCTTTGCCTAACTAATGTCATGGGCCCTTAAGCTAAGGACCAGTAAAACCTCTAGTGGCCCTGTCAAGGATATAGGGGGCCAAGTTGGAATTATTGTGGGATCAGCCCAACTTGGGATTATTCTGAGTAATTTTGCCAATAAAAAATACTCCCTCCGATCCATATTAAGTGTCATCCTAGCAAACAAAATTTGATCCAAAATAAGTGTCATTCTCGTTTTACAATACATTTTTTACACCTTGTTTACAAATTTACCCTTGTATATTTCCAATGCAGAAAAATGGAGAGTGAAATATTCAATGTACATCCTTGAGACTAGCTTAAAATAAATAATGGGTAATTTAGGAATATTAGCTACCACCTTAATATGTGTGAAAAAATGGGGAATGACACTTGAAATGGATCGGAGGAGTAATAAATTACGTATATAATTTGCATATTCTAGCTCGCTCTAAAGTCTAAACATTTCGTACATAAATAAATCAATATCAATACAAAAAACACTCAACAACAACAACAACAACAAAAAAAAGAAAAAAACGTCAATCAGCGTAGAATTGTGGAGAAAGAAAGAAAGGAGAGCTGACAAAGTGACAATACATCTTATTGACGATATTCGGGCGAAAACCAGGAGGGAGAGCAGACCGCCAATCAGCGTAGATGATTTGTGGCGGTGGCGGGGGTTGAGGTTGATCACGCCAATTATTATTCGTATCCATTTTTATTTAAATCAATTTGGGATAATTTTGCGAAAGTGGGTTAAGATAGAGAGTGTAGTGGAAAAAAACTGAGAGAGAATGGCTGGACTTTTATAGACGGTCTTGTTTTGTGGGTTGACTTCTTCACAATGATTCGAGGAATCTTATACTCGCCGTTGAGATTTCTTTATTATGGCGGAAGGGTGCAACTAGTAATTTAAAGTGTTAGCCTTGGTCTCAAGTTTTGTCCTCGCAAAAAATATCCTTTAAACTAATCGAGACAGCTTGTAGAACATTTCTCTCGACTAGGAAACAAAGGTCACACGCACATGCTCTGTGGGTGGTTTGAATATATTGAACATGTAAATTTGGAACTATGCTGTCATAACAAAACATTTTTGGGCAATCTCTTGTAAGGACGACAAATTGTGGATACAATAGATTCACGCTTATTATTTGAAGAATGTAAAGGTTTCAAGATAAGCTAGCTGGGTTGTCCGAAAGATTATAGAAGCGCGAGAAAGTGGTATCCAAATGTTGACACCTACTTGAATCAATTTTGCAAAGATTCAAAGGCATACCGATATTTAACTCTTGATTATCCGAAAGAGACATGGAAAAACCATTATTTTGTCCTCGGGTTTGATACCTCGACACTGATTCATCCTATGGTTGGCACTAAACAAGCGAATTCCAACTTGTCCCTAAGCTGTTGGTTTTGGTGGTTCTATTGAGGGTGGGGGCCTGGGGGGTAGTGGCCAATACGTAGTAGAAACTACATCAAGACATTGATAATGCCATATCGTAGAAGAATAAAGAGAATGATAATACATGGTTTTATTCATATATGATTAATACAACAGACACAAACAGTAAAACCAGCCGTCTGCTAAACGGAACCAAAAACTTTTAGATTTACTCAGGTAGGAAAAAAATCACAAGTCCCCTGTATAAATGACTGAACAGATACCCGACATTTCCACATTTACACCGCTCTTAAATGTCCTAGTCTTACAAAAAGTACAATGTCAAGGAACAAGAACTATAACCTGAGGATCAATGCATGAACCATCTTTGGTCTTGGACCCATTGTTTGTTGCCTGTAACGATTTCACATGACACAACACATCTGCAAGCACAAACGTCTCTCCTCCAGGCATCGTTCAGCACCTCAGCGTCGCTCATATGGAGAGAATAAGCAGAGTATACAGTACACAATTCCTAGGAATACATTACCCAAGCAAATCCTTGAACAAGTTTGGATTTTGAGTCGTTGGTGTCACACCCATCTGTCTCACCAACGAATCCTTATGCAGTGCCTCCTTCAGGTTAGGACCTTTGATTCCGTGTGACTGTTGGCCAACAGCACTACCATCATGGCCATTCTTAGTGGCGGCATCTGATGAACCAAATAGAAGATTCGCATCACTGTTAAGTAGATCCACAGAACCGCTTGGTGTACTCGTAGTAAGGTCTCCATAAAGTCCCATAAGATCGGAATCTTTGCTAGGATTAATGGCACTTGAACTACCATGACCTGGCTCAATAAGCCCTTCCAATTGCGTGAAAGGATCACTCAGTGATGTCAGGTTTGTGACATTGTCAGGTTCACCAAAATCAAGTAGGTCAGGTGGAGGTGGCGGCGGTGGTGTCTGTGTCACAAGCTTTGTATCTTTGGCCTTGTCGACAGAATGACTGGATGTTTTCGTAGGTTTATGGCCAGATGAAGCTGGCTTCTTCTCTGCTTTTGAGATGCCACCAAACAGTGAGGCAGCAAGCCTTTGCTTCTCAGGGTCAACCTCTGGTTGCTGCTTCCTGTAAGAACTATCACGAGCTTTTGAGCTAACACTGCTTGCTACATCATGTTGGGAAACACCATTGACTGTACTTTGGGAGGAAGAATTTGACGTAGAAGGTGCTGGAGAGGAATAACTTGGTCTGCCCCATTTCTTTTGAACCCCATCGAGCCGCAGCTTGATGTCATCAGACCCACCATCTGTCATTGATCTCACTGACGCTTGATGGAATTCCCTGGTATAAGATGGCTCGGGTACAGGGACAAGTTCAGCGGATGGCACATGAGAAACTGGAGCAGGTTTTGGCTGAACTACGGGCTTTGGAAGATCATAAGCTTCAAACCTAAGTCCGTGAGGGGATGGCTCGTGGTTGATTTGACTTCTGAAGTTACTGCTACTGGGAATTCCACGCTGTTCATCAGGAATATAGGGTTGAGCACCATTTTCAAGTGCCTGGTGCACATAACTATTAAGGAATGAAAGGTTCTTGTCAACCTGCAATTGCAGAAGGAAAAGAGGAAAAAAAAGAAGGTTAATTGACTAAGCAATGGTGACTTCAGCAGCAGAAGTTGTATAAAATGTGAAGGGTACACAACATTCCAACCGATGGTCCATTTATGAAAATGTACAACTAGACCAGAATGGATAAACCAAATTGGGTTTTGAATCGCAAATAATTCTGGTTTTGATATAGTCAATGAAAAGTCTCATGAGAATCAACCTCAAATAAAAATACATAAATGATCTTCTCTCTAGACTGCAGCTCTAGAAAATCACAGTCCTTCCTGGAATAGTACATTGAAAATTGAAAACACCATTCAACTAAATAACAAATACACTAAAGTCAAAAAGGTTGGATCGAGCAACACGGATAAACAGACAGCACTAAATGAGAAACTATTAATGAACTTGTCTTACGAACAGGTGCAAGTTTGAACAAATATGCAGAAAAATGGAATCAAAGGAAACAGAACAAAATAGGCGGAACTCCAAACTGAATAATAAATTAATAATCAACAGATGAATGAAAACTAACCTCGATGTCCTCACAGCTTGCGTCAAACGGCAATACGCTTTCAACAGAGTGAGAATCTAAGCCCATGACTGCTTGCAGTTCATATGCACGCTGCTGCAAATCTGTTGAGTGGGAAGCTGACAGATCTTCTATCAATGACTGACACTGGAGGTGGACCAAATAAAGAAAATAAGTCATCATTCTGAGCATTGCTTCATTGAGTTTCAATCAAATAACATAAAAGTGCAAATTCCAGAAATAACCACTGACTATAATATCAAACTTCTATACCACCAATAGAAATATGATGGAGAAAAGGCACATCGTTTTACTCTGTTAGTGCTGGGCATAAATGGTACTCCCTCCGATCCATTATAAGTGTCATTTTGGAGTTGTGTACACATATTAACTTCATCAGATAGGAAGTTGTTAAGGCCATTTTTTTTAAAAAAAATGTCTCCATTGTGCATTGAAAATTGAAAAAGACCCTTGTTTTGAAAAAGACACATAAAATGGTTTTATGCTTGAGAACAGTCAAGCAAGAGGACATTATGGGAGCAACAAAAGGGCTTAATGACGCCATTTCAACTTAAAATACAACACAGCCTCTCCAGATGAGGGTAAAGTACACTTATTGGCACTCTTTTGGATGGAGGTAAGGAAGCTAGAGAACTATGGCACTAACTAAAAAAAAAAAGAAACTCAGACATATGGCAAGCAAACATGGTCAAGTAAAACATTAAAGTACATAATAAGAATTTGTTTGAATTTTCAACGAAAAGATCTACCTCTGGAAGTATGTCAACTTTTCTCCCCGCTGCTATTTCAATCGCATATATCTTTAGAAGTGCTGTAATTGCATATGCCTTCAATAGAAACCACAAACTAGTCAATAAAAGATATAGTAGGATCATTAATCTTTGCAGGATCTTCCAGAAAAATAAGACCTTGAGACTTTGAGAGATTTAAATTGCAGCAAATAACCCAACAAACAATGCTAAAAGGGTCCCAAGGTACCTTCACAGTGTCATCAGTTGAATAGGCCTCTGCAACATCACAGAGCTTGCCAGTAATGTATGAAGCAGAATATTTACCAAATCCAGTTCCGTATTCCCCCAAAACCCAGCAAATAACCTACACAAAAGGTTAAATCATCAATATCCATAAATATCTTGAATAATTAAGGTTGTATAGTAATTGAGAAATTATCAGTTTGACTTTAGGTGATTATGGACTATAGCAAAATGGCTACAAAACCTTCCACAATACGTCTTGTTCTTAGTGAAGTTGCGGGAAGTCAATACTTCAATGCACTAATGCATTTAGGGTCAATCTTGGAAACAACCCCTCTATTTTCATAAACAGGGGTAAGGTTGCGTACATCCTGACCCCCGAGTACCCCCATTGAATGGGGTTACGCTCGGTTGTTGTTGTTGCCTGAGTTTTACTCAACAGTATTCTTTACCAACTTCCTCAAGACAAGTTCATACAACAAAAACATAGCCTTGTGAAGACAAGGTCACAAAAAAATGAAAAAACCCCGAAGGACAATATTAATAATGTGAAAGAAACAAAGAAAAAAGAGTCGAGCTATGACAGAAAGCATACTTGGAGGAATGTTGATGGCAGCTTGGGCTCACCGACAATGCGCAAATATGATTCAACCTACACAAGCAAAATAAATGCACTGATATTGTAAGTTCTCGGGAACAACACCACAAACTTCAGCAAGAATATGAAAATCTAGGTACATGCCACTTGTTGGTAGACATTAAGAGGCCGCATATTGCACCTGTGCCTAATTATATTAATAACAACCAATTAAATGAGACATCTCACTGATTTCTTTACTGCATATATGAGCTAAACTGATAATTTGAGAACCACAACCAGACACACCACGTGAACTACGAATTCCCAGCTGAAGGATCAGTCTTGGTCTTGATAATCTATTGGCTTGATTCATTTACATGTACTGTAGTATTCTTAAACAGTTGAATCAAAAGGTTCTTAGTACTGAATAGAAACGCCAATACCCATGTTTGAAAGTCTGGGCATCAAGTTTTGTAGAAAAAGTACTCAGTTCAGAAAAAAGTTCCAAATAACATTGATTTCTTAGAAAGTACAAACTACAAATCATTCACAGTGCATAATGCATACAAAAACCCACAACCTAACACTACGGGAGGAACTTCTGCTTTTACAAGGGAAGGAAAAATTAACTTAATTAAATAAGTTAACTTTTATGACTACTATTAAAAAGTCGTGATGTAGATGATTGATCAGGCAGAAGCTGTATGCTAGCTAAGGTGGTCGAGCACCCACACCAGCAAACCTCTGGTAACAGGTTCAGCCTTACCCCTTACAAGTTATACTATGAGACCGTTGTGGTTTCAGCCCTTCATCTAATGAGCCAACATACCAAAATTCTCATCACGTTACAACTTGCAAGAGAGAAAACCATATATAAAAGGGAGACAAAAGGGCTAGCCACAAAGACCCAATTCACATGCAAAATCTGTCTCTTCACCTATATTCTAACAGATGAAGGAGATTACACTACACAAGGTACAAGCACAGCAGCACAAAGTAAGATTAACTGAAATACAAAAACCCACCTTCATGGAGAAATAAATCCATTCATCAACCCAGCTTAATAACAGAAATGAGATATAAAATTTAATTGTGATGGGAATAAGAAACAGATCAGTGTCAGAATCATACAGCGGATAACCTCAACTGACTATCTGCAGTATCATCATCCTCCCCAAATCCCTCTGCAATCAAGCGCATCAAGTTGTGGGCCATCTTAACATTGACCAAATCCCCTGCATGCTCGAATACCTTGTTCATTGTCTGCGGAGTGGGGAAAAAGTGAGGATCTACCATTTTCCTGGACAGGACTTACATTATTATAGTTACAACATACCTGTATGAACCATTGATTACTTGGCGCAAACTGCTCTGCAAGTTCCACACACCTAGAAGCTATTTCTGTTTTGTAATGACTATCATTGATACTTATCATGTAGCCAATCATACGGTCTACAATTACTTCCACATTAGAAGATTTTGTCATTTTGTAAAGTAGCTCAAAGGTCTTCCGTTTCAATGTGTCATCTGGGTCCTGCATATAGATCATCAACAATTTGCTGAGAGAGGAATATAAAAAAGACACTATAGAATTCCTAAGAATCATGAAATCAAAAAACCTTGAAGAAAAAGTTAGATATTTTTTTATAGATAAGAAACATTTTCCACTAATGTATATGGAGGACAAGCCGTCCTCCCAAAAGAACAATTACAAGTTAGACCAATTCTTTTTAAGACACTCAAAGATTGGCCTACAAAAGCTCCCGCACCCTTGGTCCACAAGGAAGCTAGAAAAGTAACTCGATCCAAGTAGCTCGGGTGACAAAACACAAAATTTAATTAATTGAACGTATCAAGACTGAGAGCGGGTTTTGACAATTTGCAAGGATTTTAGTTTCTTTTTGCCATCAACAAGTTGCCCCCATCAACCAAGTACAAATACAGCATGGAAAACATCAGTCACTCTCAGTTGTCACACTCTGCTCCTTGTCAGACACATACGTTAACACGATGGATAGAGCACAAGTGAGGTGTTGACATTCTCGGAATTCTACCAATGTGTTTACTTTTACTCGGTTCTAAAAAAAATAGGTTTACTCTGTAAGTTACCAACGATAAGAAAAAACACAATGGACAAAGGCAAACTGGAGTGAAAACTTCACGAGGCATTTAACCATGGTTTAGCAAAGTAGGACGCAGAGAGAATGACATTTGATAGCTCCATAATTCAGGATTCTTTTGAGTTTTGACCGAGATTTGAGCTCCAACAATCAATATCTAGCAATTGGAGCTCCATAATCAACCAAGAACAGTAAAGTAAAATTTTACAGCCTTTCCAACAAACATAGAGATGAAAGCACGCATATCAGCACGTATGTCAGGGAAGAAGAGAGAAGGGAGAAGGTGTCTGTCAATTTCAGACACTTAAACAAAAATGAAGCAGAACTACGAAGTCACACTGTCACAAAGAAGAGCTTGCAAAATGGCTAGTCCTACTCAGCAACGCAGCAATGCCATAACATGGATGAGTGCCTTCAACAGCATGATTGATGAGAACTGTTGGTCTTATAAAGACTTGAATATATTTTTGTTTTTCAGCCACATAACATATGGACATAAAATACTACTGGATTATTGGAAGAAACATTTTCTACTTTCTTAACCGGGTTTTATATATATTTTTTAATTTCTATAACTGAAATAGTACAGGGCTTTCCAGTCTCAAAAGGAAACCCATTCCTTTTCACAGGTCTTTCGGGACTGCTAGAGTGCTAGTAAGTAATACTATAAAAGTTGTTGGTAAGACAAATTTACATCTTCAACTTCCCCATTAAGTCAGTGTTACCACGATGCCCAAAGGGTTGACTTATAAAATCCGGAGAAACAAGGTAATGTTGAACAGAAAAGTGTATTCCACATGTTTGAATATTTGATCCTGGTATCAAAACTAGAACAACCCAGATTCCATCCCAAACAGTTGGGGTCCACTAATTAAGCCATCCATGGGAATTCGTAGGACGATATCGAAGTGAATAAGTAAAAGTGATAAGGGGGATTCGACACTAGGAAGGTACAAAAATTATATCTTTACCACCAAATGACCTGAAAGGACAATCACGGATTGTAAGAAGGAAAAAATGTTCATTGTTCTCACCTCCAAACAATCAATGACTGCCAGCTGATGCTGTTCTGCTACATCTGGGCTAAGCTTTATCAGTCGACCAAGAGCATCAATGCCCATGTATCTCAAATTGTGGCTATCACTCTGCTCACCAGATCAGAATGTTACATAACAGCCATGAGCACAGTAAACGAAAACTCAAAAAATAAAGCACAAACACAAAGCTGTTACCTTCAGAAATCTTGATATAGCATCTGCAGCAGCTTCCAACAGTTTTGCATTTGGATGAATAGCGGCTGCACAGCATACAGACTCATAAAGAATAGCATTTCCTATGTTGCTTGATGTATCAGCTTTCCTAATAATGTCACTCAGGACTGTATACATTTGACCACTTGCATTCTTGTCACCACTACCCAACAATGCCAAAATTTTGAGTAACTTGATCTGCACAATCAAGAGGTAAATACCACATGTGTCACTGCAAAGCAAACTTTGACAACCGCAAGGATCCAAACGGAAGAATTTTAGTAATAAGAACATACAATGTAACACAGGATATTTAGCAAGATTCAAAACATATCAAGTTATCAACAACACTCTGTTACATAAAAAAAATCCATAAAACAATATATACAAATACCACCAATCAAGTATCAACAGCTGGACAACTAGATAGCAAGTCCTTCTATATCAAGGACAATGCATTTCTAATGAAAGTGCATCGACCACCAATTTGCAACACGGGAGTAAGAGGGAAACAAATTCAAGCTGCCTTCTACACCAAGAATTAGAATTAGATCTACCTTAAGCAAGTTCTTAGTACAGGTTGTAGGACAATTCAAGACCTCTCACCACGAAAGATTTGTTTTCACTTAAAGAAAAAAAAAACAAGAGATAGAAAAGTACCTAATGCACTCCAAACTAAAAGTTTATCTACATCACACTGATTTTCATGGACTGATGTTGCTCAGTATTGCACCAAATAAACTTTTTAAATCAGGATATTGATTAAACTGCGTCCAGTCACCATCCATTGAACTATTCAAGACCATAGTCGACATGATGTAAGATGGCCAACAGAAGACATGGGAATCGACTAGGCAGATTGTTGGCTATGAGTTCATTATGCTAAACCTATCCTGGAAATCTAAACGCCCAAGTTCAAAATCATCAATCACCAGATATTCATGCTGTGTATACTTTAAATTGGAAGTCATTTCTGCATCGAGTTCACAGACACCAACCAAAGCTAGAGGCCTAGAGCTGTTCACAAAAAAAAAGTTTCACTTGAACAACAGAACTAAGACCTACAGTTCAAACCTATATATGCCAACATCCATCCTCACTTTGGACATTACATCATAAAGGCATGAAGCAATGAACACCAACCATTAAATTGTCATGTTCAAAACAGAACCACAAATAATATTAACACATCATTGACATCAACAGCACCACTGCACTGTAAAAGATTAGGTTAACCATACTAGCATTTTATTTATTTGAGATAGAAAAATGAATACGATAAATCAAGTTTAAAATACTCTGCCAAGACAAGATGTCCTCCAAGTGCACTGTATACTTCAAAAGGATAATCCTAAAAAGCACCCCTTCCCAAAAAAATAATTCCAAACCACACTAGCAATGTCCTCTCCACTAATAGTAAATTCAAGGACCTATTCAAAATGAATTGAAATGAAAAAAAAAAAGAGGGACGATAATTCCTCTGGGTCTAGACACAGACTAACATGCAATCTCACTCCATAAAATTAACATAAGAGAATTCCATTTTTCAACCCTGTCAAAGAGGTAAGAGAAACATCCATGTTAAAGAGAGTAAGTTAGTGTGTGGCAGACTTACTTACATATGACCAGCTGCTAACAAATAGCTTACCTGAATGAATGGAGCGGGCATCTGATGATAGTCATAGCTCTTGGGCAATCTACGTTCTGCTACTTGTTTTAGAATACTGACAAAGCTTACGACCAAATCTTTATAAGCACTGGCATCCATTAAGATAAGATCGTACAGAGGACAAAGTGTGGCACCCATGACTGAAGGATCATTGTCACTGAGCTTCTGCAGATAGGAGTAAAAAATTCAAGCAATTAAATTCCCACAGGGGACAGCATTGACTCTACAGATCATGCCAAATAAATAGCATCAGCAAGTAATTCCCTGGGCTTTTAAAAAGCATTTTTTGAATGATACTAAATCCTGCAAAAAAAAGTTCATGAGAGGCAATAGATCATAGAAACATCTTCTTATTGTCTCTACTCCATTATAAAAATGGAAATTTAGTTCTATGATTCGTACAGCAATTGATCAAGAAAAAATTAATCAATCAGGAAAGTAATTAGAACGGTGACAGAGATAAAAGTAAAAGGGAACTCCTATCAGTAATTTCCTACATCGACAGCTGCTGAAGTTGAACAGAACTGAAGCTAAGGACCACTATAAGTTCAAACTTTCGAGACATATCTTTGTCTTCCTCTAAGAGAAGAAACAGATACCGCAACCTCCATCCTTGATAAATTGTTAACATTCCACCTATTTCATAAACAACAAAGGAATATTCTTCTCTTAAGATTAAATATAGAGAAAAACAACTTCAGAAATATATCTTAGTTCCTATCAAGGGATATATAAGTTTAAAAACACCTAATTGAGGATTGATGATCACATCCCTAAGCGGCTCATGTCAATTAATAACTTTTTTATCCTAATATGACTGCCTGCCAAAACTACATTTCTAACTTTCAAGAAAGATCAATACATTCTCACAATTAACGTCTGCATTAAGACATACGTCAGACACTACAACCCACATATATAGTTTCCATTCTCCAAAACAAACAACTAAATAATCAAATTCCTTACTTCAAAGTTCAAACTAATGACTACATAGTGTAAGTAAAACATCAGGCCTTCCCATGACAACCAGTAGGTTCCCAGGTATCAGCTTTCAAATACATGACTTCTTCATATTACCCACCAAGATAAATAAATGAAAATCTGAGTCAGAACAGGACTGCAATGTGGCCAACGATGTTCTATTTCGACACTCAACCTGTCCACTATGGCTCGTCCAGAGAGCAGCTGTTTCTGATACAACATTCTGTACCAACCTATCACACAACCTGAATTCTGAAGGCTTCTTTTATTTATGCCACAAAAGAAAACGACTTCCACTGTTTTCCTCAGAAGAAAGCACATAGCAATATCTCGGAGAACTAATGCGAAATCTCAATATTTGTGAAATATATAAATAGTGACTACTGACTCACCAAAAATCTTTATCCCGAGGACATCAACAGAAAATTCACAAAAAACTAGTAATTATAGGATAAAACTGGGGTTCTTTACATAAACCTATATCTAAACTACAGGGTTCATTTGGTCACTCACCAAACAGATGGTCTGAGCAATCCAAAGTGATCAAATGGGCTAACCCCTTTGACAATGCCCAGTGCCTACAAGTTTGACTGCCTAAGAGGGTGTTTGGCCTAGATTATCTACAAAAGTGCTTCTCCTTTTAGTAGCTTTAAGGGACTCTCACAATGGCCAAAAGCAAAAGCCCCAATTTGATGCCTTTGATTTTGATCATTTTGAAGAGTAATTTACACTTGATTTGGACAATGAAGGAGGAGGAGGGAGAACGGGAACAACAACACAAAGCAAAAGCGCCTTTAGGGTGAATCTGGGCCAAACACCCTCTAAATAATACAAAGGAGTATCAGTAAGGTAAGCCCATATATTATATCACCACAGTCCAACATTCGCTACAAAATCTTCTTTTCAGGGAGTCTACCAACCAAGCACTGTCAATAGTTTCTACTTTCTCGGATAATAGGATAACTGATTAACTGACATCCAATCACCAATGCTGGCAACGGTACCATCCCACCAGATGTTGACTACCACTTATTCTCATAACTTGAAGAATTTAACCAAGCGAAATCAAACCACTACTACATTAATCCAACATCCTCGACCTTCTACCGTTCTCACGATTAAAAATCCATAATTCTCCTCTTCCCAGTCACCACTACCACTCACTAACTAATTCACTAATCCAAATCCTCCCAAACTTACAAAAAAAAAAAAAAAACTCAAAATTGCAAAATGCATTATGTTAGGCCCTCCAAAAAATCCAATTATCAAAATGTACTAGCTTAAAATAGCCAACTCTACAACAATCACTGAACTACCCAATCATCCTATAATTTCCACAACTAATTACGCTACATAACGTTCTCTAGTCTTGATCTAAACTGAACTAAATTCTACTAAATTCATATTGCATAATTGAAAACATCAAGTACAACGTTCCAAACACTCTAGAACAGTAAAATCCAACAAATCCCGTTCTGTTCCTTCAATTCTCCTCAATTCTTCGGATTTCAAAGTTCGGTTCAATTTCTCTAGTCAAACTAAACTAAACTGATCTGAATTGGAAAAAACTCTACTTAAAACACCAAACAAATTAAACAACAAAAAGATCAATCAACACTCCTCACCTTGCGAAAATGCGAGATCAAGTGAGAAACACTCCCAGGAGCCCTCTGATAAAACCGATGCAAAGCCATAATCGCCTTCTTCCTAACAGCCTCCTTTGAATGCCCCAACAGCTCAACAACCTGACTCAAAACCGCCGGTATAGTCTCCTCATTAATCAGCCGACAAACCGCATTCAACGCAGAACAAACAATCAAATAATTATCACTCTTCAAATCCTTCTGAATAGTATTCACTATCAAAATAATCAAATCATGATCCTCATTCAAAAACAACGTGACAGCCAAATACCCCGTCCGTTTAAGCAAGACGGTGTCATGGTGGGCCATCTTAACGGCGTGAATGTATCCGAAAGAAGCGTCGTGGCCTAACATCTCGATGTAGAGGAGACGGATGATGAACTCTTTCATTTTCCGTTTGGGGATGTCGGGGAGTGTGATTTTGGTTTTGAGTGTTTCGATTTCGTGTAGGACTATACGGTCTTCTTCGGCTTTGGATCGAGATTCGCCTATTGATTTTATTAAGTCGAGGAACTCTTTTGATTGCCCGAAGCCTCCTTGGGAGCCCATTGCGAGCTCCCGTCCGATTGTCTTTAGTTGCTCCAGGGTGTGGGATTGTTGGGTGGAGATCTGAGGGAGGTGAGGGGAAAGGAAGTGATTGACGAGTGTTTGGTGGTGTGTGACAAATGGTGGTAAATGTGACTGTGTGTCTGTGTGTGGAGTGATTAGTTGTAGGGAGGGTCTAGACTTTTTTGATGAAGAGGTGTTTTTATATTTTTTTTGTTTTGTTTTTCAAAGTGATTTTTATTTTTGTGAGTTGACAAACTACTGATTGAAAAAACTTGATTATTAAATTTGTTTATCTTCACATTTTTAAATATGAAGTAAAAAAATTCTTGATCCCCTCAAAAAAAAAGAATTCTTGATAAATGATAATAACATGAGTTCATTTTACGATTTTACAAAGTTATTAGTGTCAAGGTTAAGTCAGATTGTTATGAATGATTCGGTTTAGGTTTAACATTTTTTAAAGTTCAATCGGAGTTGAATCTCGACTAGAAAATATGATTAGCTTAAGAAGAAGAAGAAGAAGGAGGAGGAGGAGGGAGGAAGGAAGGAATAAGGGGATGTAGATGAAGAACTAAATAGGTAATTATGATTCATTTTTTTCAATAAGTAAAATTGTATGTATAAGGTCATGTGTCACCTAATCTTAAGCTCGTTTGGTTTTATGTGGGAAGTTGCTCTTCTCATAAAATTTCATTTTATGTAAATTTAATTTTCCTATGAATTGCCCATTGGTATTTGAATGCACATAGAAACTTCTCATTCATTTAATTAACTAGAAGGGAGTCAAGGGACAATGCTCCATTTTCTTCATTTTGTGGGAAATGAATATCCTGGTGAATTGTATTTTGTGTCCTCAGTGGCTCAGTTCCTCGCACTGTCTTGCATGATTGAGGTCTAGTATTTTATTATGAAACTAGTTTTCTTGCCCGTGCGTTGCACGAGCCTCAATTTTATAAATTTTTTGTCTTATTATTCTTTTATATTTAACATAAAAATGAAATTTTTATTGAATTTTCATCTCTTAGAAGATAATTTTTATGTTATTTATAATGCTTTTGTATGGATTAAATTTAGTATGCCTCAATAATTATTGTTAAACTTAAATTAATATTATGCACAAAAAACTTAATTTAATATTACGTTATTCTTTTTAAGTCTTT